>JAKUCV010007140.1:11421-37611 GCA_028386065.3 Turnera subulata
CCTACCATAAGCAGGAATTTGATTTCTGTGTCTTGTTTGGACAAGAAAGGTTTTTCATTGTTAATAAAGAACAATTGTTGTTCTATTTATTTCAATGAAATTGATTATGATGATGCATTTTAAACGATGGTTTGTATGTTCTAAACCTAGTGACGCCTATCTATAACATTAATACGAAGAAGGTTAGATTACATGATTCTAGTGAAACCTATCTCTGGCATAGTCGTTTGGCCCACATAAACGAGACTCGTATTCCTAAACTCCATAAAGTTGGATTTTTAGACTCATTTGATTTTGAATCATATGTGACATATGAGTCATGTTTGTTAGGCAAAATGACTAAGGCTTCTTTTACGGGTAAAGGTGAAGAGCCTAGGACTTGCTAGGTCTAATACATATTGATGTATGCGGACCTATGTCTACACAGGCTAGAGGTGGTTTTCAATACTTTATTACATTTATTGATGACTTCAGTAGATACGGCTATGTGTATCTAATGAGACACAAGTCGGAATCCTTTGAAAAGTTCAAACAATTCAAGAATGAAGTACAAAATCGACTCGGAAAGGTATTAAGATGCTTCGATCAGATCGAGGCGGTGAATACTTAGACCAAGAGCTTTTTGATCATCTAAAGGGTTGTGATATAGTATCACAGCTTACTCCACCGGATACGCCTCCATGAAATGTTGTATCCGAAAGGAGGAACGGAACCTTGTTGGACTTGATTCGTTCTATGATGAGTCAAACTGACCTTTCTATTTCTTTTAGGACATGCATTATTGAGTGCTGCATATACCTTAACCGTGTTCCATCTATTTCGGTAGAAAAGACACCATATGAGATATGGACTGGGAAGCGTCCCAATTTGTCTTTTACGATGATTTAGGGTTGTGAGACTTACGTGAGACGTGAAGCATCAAATAAACTCGACCCTAAATCTGACAAGTGCCTTTTGTATGATACCTTAAAGAGTATTATTTCTATAATCCCATAGAGCACAAAGTGTTTGTGGCTCGAACTGCTATTTTTCTAGAAATAGTGTTCATTTCTATAAGAATCAGTGGGAGGATAATAGAACTCGAAGAAGTTCGAGCTAAAAAGGCTGAGATGGAACAAAGGACAGGATCCGCAAGTTGTTGTGGATGAGAATCCTGTATCTAAAACACATGGACCGCGTAGGTCGGATAGGACTCGGTATGAGCTTGAGAAATATGGATTTCTCATAACTCATATTGGAGATGTGATGCTCATAAGTCAGGATGAGCTCACTTCCTATCAGCTGATCATTACGGGTCTAGACTCCAAGAAGTGGCTAGAAGCCATGAATTCGGAAAAGGAATCCACGTATGAGAACAAGGTATGGACCTTGTTTGATCCACCTGAAAGGGTAAAACCTATAGGGTGCAAGTGGGTCTTTGTGAAAGACCGACATGGATGGTAATGTGATTACCTTTAAGGGCAATTGGTTGCGAAAGGTTTCAAGCAAGTTCATGGTATTGACTATGATGAAACCTTCACGCCAGTCGCCATAGTTAAATCTATCCAAATTCTATTGGCTATAGCTGGATGCCATGACTATGAGATATGGTATGCAAGATGCAAAGGTCCATTTGTGGACCTATGCAAGCTTCAAGGAGTTGGAATCTTAACAGCATGTCAGCAAATAAGGCATGCAACTCAAACGGACCAATCTAACAAGCACATGCATACAGACATAAAAAGACTCACAAAGGCACCTCAACGTCGATTATCCTGTGGAGCCTTCCCCAGGACAGATCCACCAGCTCCCGAGGTATTTCCCGTGCCTGAATACCAGCACACACAAATATTACAAAACAATTACAACCGAACCATGCATGCATGATAACTAAATGCTCAACTGAGTTAAACCCGACCCTAACTAGCCAGTTATGTAATTTCCGGGTCTAAGCTCGACAAGATGTTCTCTCACCTAAACTCCGAATATCGGGACCTAGGGTTCACCGGGCTTAAGCCCATCTAAATCCAAATTCAATTCCGGGCCTAGAGCCCACTTCCTTAAGTCCGCTATTAACCAATTATAAATTTGGGCTTAGAGCCCATTCCTTAAAGTCTATAACGAGTTCCCGGGCCTAAAGCCCATCTAGGTCCAGTGGTTATCAAGTTAAGTCATAAAAATCTCATTACCGGGCCTAGGCCCGATTCGGACCAATTTCCATTTAAGGGTTCTACCCGAGCCCGAGTTACCGTCCTAAAGGTTCTACCCGCGTCGGCAAGCCGGCCATATTCCACACACTTCCCGTTCTCGATTTCTATTATGGATATTACTAACAATACATAACCCAATCCAAAGTTAGAAGTACATGCCATGAATGAATACAAATTACACAACATCGGGTAATACCGTGGAAGAAGCCGAATAAGAATCCGAGGATAACCCGCTTGCCAGAACAAACCCGAGCCTTCGCCGGAAAAATCCCGAGCCTCGCCGGAAAATTGCCGAACTTCGCCGGATTCCGATCAACCTCGCCAGAACTCACCCAAACTGCCAAAAACCAAAACATCCAACCCATATTCACCTCACAGCAAAACAATTACACAACACTATACCCTACAGATCCATAAACAAATTACAAAACAAAATTACAAAATGGATCCTTACCCGGAATTCGAATGCCCACTGTCCAACTCACCCAAAATCCGAGCTTGCAACCTCCCTGCTCGGAAAGGACTCGCCACCAACGATTCTACGCAGCCACTACCGACCGACGCACGCAACCACGCACCCAACAGCAACCCGGCGACCTACTGCCGGAAACAAAACCACACACACACGTCGGCCACCAACGATCACCAACCATACACGCCCACGACAGCGACCCCCAACAACAACCATTCTACAAAACACCACCAGCAATCCAAACGGGAGCAACAACACAAGACACCCATCAACACCAATTAAACAAAACCAAACCCGATTAGACAAATCGGCCAAAAGAGAACAGAGAAAAGAGGAAGATGGACGGCGAGGCTTACCAGCAACGACAGTGGAAAACCCCCGAGCCCAACCTCGGCTTCCTGTCGTTCGTCCTCAATTGGCGCGACCCGGTCCTGGTGTAGATGGTGGCAAAACGAAGAGGAGGCAAAGGTGGGGTAACGGCGGGAGAGAAGAGAGGAGAAGACGGTGGTTTCGGGAGAGAAGGAGAAGAGATGTTGGTGACGACGAGAGGGCGAGAGAGAGAGAGAGAGAGAAGGAGGAGAAGGTGGGAGTGGCGGCCAAGGAGAAAAGAGAAAAGGAGGAGAAAAGAAGGAGAAAAGAAGAAGGCTCGGGCTAGGGCTTGGCCACCCTAGTGGACGACCTGTCGTCCGCTTAGGCGCGGTCAAACGCCCCTGCCCGGTCAATGCGACTCTTTTTTTTTTTTAAAGTGTTTCAAAACTACGTAGTTTCGATTGAAACAACGATAGACTTCGCGTTTCACCCCAATCTCGAATCCGTTTCCCACGGAACCCGAAACCAAGAACCATACCAACTTAAAATTAACATTTCCAAGGAAAAATAATTTACTTCCAAGCCCAAAAATCCAGAAATTCCTCATGGGCAAAATTGGAATAAAAATTTTGAAAATTTCATAAATTAAATTATGAAAATCCGGGGCGTTACAGCGCTGCTGCGTCGTCCTCCTCATGCGCCACGGTGCGCGAATAGGTACGTAAACCTAATTTTTTTGTTTTTTCTATTTTTTTCTGAAATGTTTTATTAATTTTTTTGGTGTTTTTTTTTCTGATTTTTATCTTTTTAATGAATTATGAAAAAGTGAAAAATCCTAGGCTACTAGAAAAATAAAGAAAATCCTAAAAATTTAATCTAAAAATTGTCTCCTCAAACTTAGCCTAAAGTTTACTATGAATTTGCCATCGGAACCTAAGGGTATGTGCTATATGTATATTAATGCATCACAACAAACAAAATCCAACAAAGCACTCAAGCAAATCATCACACAAATTACGCAGAAGAGTAAACGTTTGAGTTTAAGAAAAGCTTCTCTTGTCAATTTGATGAAGAATTCAACTTGTCCCTTATTGATTTGGTTCATCTCTCCATGAAAAATTCTTTCTTTATTGCAATCTGTGTCGACTCAAAAACAAAAACTAAAATTAATAAAAATAAAAGACTAAAAACACTAATTCAACAGAATTTGTGGGTTGCCTCCCACAGAGCGCTTCTTTATAGTTTTCTTAGCTGGACCGGTTCAGAGGTTGGTTATGGTGGATCATGGAGCTTCTCAGTGAATCGCCTCCCTTGAAAATCACCATCATAGAAAATCTTGAGCCTTTGGCCATTCACTTTGAAAGTTCCATCTCTTTCGTTGTATATTTGCACATGTCCATTTGGAAGTAGGTTTGACACCTTGAATGGTCCCGTCCAAGGGGAATTGAGCTTTCCTTTCCCTTTGGAATCGTAAAGCAGCACCTTGTCACCTCGCTTAAACTTTCGTTTCTTCAAATTCTCCATTCATATCAAAGGCTTTGTTGAAACATGACAAGAGCTTGCTTGTTGCGTTACTACCACAATATCCACATCCTTTTCTGAAGAAGTGTCGCGATTAGTTGAGGTATAGGATATTGATGCAACTTGCTTCTGAATTCTTTCTCCATGCAACTTCAAGTTTCGTCCATTCACCTTAAAAGCTCCTTTTTCTTTGTTCAAAACTTCCACAGCTCCATGGGGAAGGCTTTTTGATACCGTGAAGGGTCCAGATCACACGTCAAATTTAGCACTAAAATGCATCACCAAGTCACCTTCCACGAACTCTTGCTTCTTGATATTCTTCGTGTGCTCATCTCCATTTCATGTCATTGGACAAAGTAACTTTTGTGCGACATCCGATGGTTGGGTGATTTCATCAACTTGAAAGAAATTACGTGCTGCATCTTTATTCACTTCTTTGACAGCATTATCCATGGCATCCACTTGAAAACAACTGTCTTCCTCGAGAGGTCCTCTTATTGCTCGGAAGACATCATACTCGACCTTGTCATTCCCTATCTGGAGAGTAAGCTTTCCATCACGAACATCAATTTGAGCTCCAGTAGTAGCTAAGAATGGTTTTCCAAGAATAATCGGCATCTGGGAATCAATCTCCATGTCGAGCACCATAAAATCCACTGGCACAAAAAATTTTCCAACTTGGATTGGAATGTCCTCCAATATCCATATTGGGTGCTTCACTGATCGGGGCCAGTTGAAGAGAGATATTCGTCGGCTTCAGTTCTCCAATATCCAGCGTCTCTGCTATCTGCTTGGGAATAAGACTTCTGCTATCCGCTTGGGAATAAGACTAACACTGGGTCCCAAATCACATAATGCTCTTTCAATGCACAAAGAATCAATATGGCAAGGGATAGAAAAGCTTTCAGGATCCTTCAATTTCGGGGGCAACTTATTTTGCAAGATTGCACTTCATTTCTCCGTAAGCTCCACTGTTTCATAGTCTTCTAGCTTCCTTTCTCTGGTAAGAATATCCTTAAGAAATTTAGCATAAGCGAGCATTTGAGAAATTGCTTCAGTAAATGGAACGTGAATGTGTAATTGCTGCAAATGTTTAAGAAATCTTCCGAATTGTTCGTCTTATTTGCTCTGCTGAAGTCATTGAGGGATGGAACTAGTGGTTCATAAGCTTTGACTTCAGGCCATAACTCATTCGGGTTACTCTTTTTCTGCTTCGCTAGCTTCCACTTGGGAATCCACTCCTCTTACTCTTGCTTCCTCTCCTCTGCTTCCTTCTCGCTTGATTGCACTTCTGCTTCAGGTTCCTCCTCCTCTTCTTGCTTGAAGGTGGTTTCGGAATCCTCTTTGGGTAAATGTACATCCTCCAATTGCTTACCGCTTCCAAGCATCTCAGCTTTCACATGTTCGCTGGGATTAACTATAGGCTGCCCTGGTAAGTTTCCTTGGACTCTCTTGATCGCGTCAGCTTGCTGCGCAATTTGCGTCTCAAGCATCTTCGGGTGAGTCTTCAGTTCCATTAACTCGTTTGTGAATCCTTGCATCATCTTCATTTGTGCGTGTTGAGTTTCCGTCAATTGGTGTTGGCTCTCTGCTTGTTGACGTTGACTCTCCATTTGTTGATACTGGGATTCCATCAAAGATTGCATCATCACATGAAGATCAGGTTGTTGCGGAGCATGAGTGTTCAACTGCTATGGTGCTATTCCTTGATGAGTCCATTGCTCAATGCAATTTCGCCCCTCCCATATTGGATAACTCGTCCGCTCCGGATTGTATGTGTTGGAATAAGGCTTCGCTTGCTGCCGTTGGCTCATGAGGTTCAGGTGCTCAATCGGAAGTGTATCACTAGTAGGGCAACTTGCACTCAGATATCCTCTTCCTCCATAATTATTGCAAGTCAGAGATGGCATTATTACTGCTAGTTGCTTAGTAAGAGCATCAAACTTGGCATGTAGCATGGTATTATCCATGTCGCAAACTCCAGCTACTTCCTTTCGATTAGGTCGTGAATAACCTTGGAAATTGTTGCTTGCCATAGTTTCAATCCTCTATATGCCTCTTCTGGTGATTGCGCCATGAATGCTCCTCCAGATGCTGCATTGAAACTCATACGCAAAGATTCAGTTAAACCGTTAAAGAATGATTGGACGACTAACCAGTCGGCTAAACCATGTTGTGGGCATCCTTGCAAAATTTCCTTGTAACGCTCCCATGCCTCACAAAAGCTTTCTTCACCATCTTGGGCAAAAGATGTAATCATGCTTCGGATTCGTGCTGCTTTATCAAGTGGATAGTACTTGCTTAGGAATGCATTAGATTATTCGTCCCATGTCTTGTAGGTTGCATGTGCACTCAATTGGAGCCACTTCTTTGCCTTGTCGCGTAATGAGAACGGAAATAAACGAAGGCGAATAGCTTCTTCAGTTGCTCCATCTATCTTGATTAAATCGCATATCTCCAAGAAGCTTTGTGGATTTTGATTTGAATCTTCATTGTCTAAGCCTCCAAATTGATCTTGTTGCACTATCTTAACAAGTGCTGGCGTGAGTTCGAAGTTGTTGGTCCGGTTTTGCAACGCTTGATTGCGAGGGCATCCATGCTCGGCATCGCGTAGTCACGCAACGTCTTCCTCTGCCCCTCTGCCATGCTTGATGTTTCTGCAAAATTCGTCCTTCTTTTCCTCTCTTATGTCATTGTCCTCCTAGATCAATCTCAACAATGCTGTCACCACGTCAAGACTTGTTCCTAAAAGTCGGCAACACCTACAGAAAAGAAAAAAACGAATTTAAAAGAAAAAGAAAAATAAAATTCAGAAAAATAAAACCTAAAGTAATCTAGTTGTTATCTCAACAATATTAACATCGTTCCCCGGTAACAGCGCCAAAAACTTGATAGCATTTTTTAACCCACACTAAACACTATGATTAACCTACAAGCGCACAGTGTCTGTTACAGCAATCAAGGTCGATCCCACGGAGAACAGCTTCAGTACTACGTCAATACCAACTTGTGATTATTTATGAAGATCAATTATTGATGAGAGTTGGTAGCTAAAATCAAAATTAACAAAGTAAAAAAAATAAAAAACAAAATCGGCAAAGAGTAATAGATGTCGAGTAAAGCAATAATAAAAAAAACCTAGAAGTTTGGGGTTCACGCAATCACTACTTATGTAAATAATATATCCGATTATGATCCTGGATGTCTATTGATTATTATAGGTTAATTGTCATAAAGTATTAACCTTCAGCTCTTGTATGTTGAATCAATTCTTCAGTCCATAACTACCTAGTTCTCGCTAGCACAGTTTGTAACTAAATTCATTAAGCATAGACAATTTATCAACCTTAAGAATAACTATCAGCTTTCGCATCTCTAGTCTTCTAATCGATCTATGATGTTCAGATCTAAAACCTAATCAACAACTTAGCTCTCGCATGTCGCCATCAACAAAGATTCAAATCTAAATTAATGTAAACTTGGTAGTTAATCAAGCAACAAACAATCCAGCACACATATATCAAACAAACACAACAGATTCCAAGAACAATATCTGAATAATAATATAAAAGCATAAGAGTAGTTGGCTACATCCCTAATTCTAGATTAAGAGATTAGTTCCATATAAAAACAATAAAATCAAAATCAACACAAGAATTCATCATGGAAACAAATATCAGAGAAACCGAATAAAGGAGAAGATGTAGTCGATTTCTGCAGAAAGACTAGTGTCGACTTCTGCTGCTCCTTGATCTCGAATTTTGTGCTTCTGAAACTGATTATTTTGTGCCTCTAGATCTTCAATATCTTTCTGGAAAGTTGAGGGGAATAATCTTTGAGTCTTGCTAGAGAATTCGGCACCACCTAATAGAGAGAAACAGTAGAAACCCTAATCCTATTAGTGTGTGTGACCTAAACCATAAACATTTTGGCAGAGCTTCGCCCTTTGAACTCGGCCTCCAGAATATGTTGACCTAGGGGGTCCTTTTATACTGAATTTTAGCTCTGGAAGTCGGTGGCGTACTCCTCCTTTGACTGGAAATTGAGTTCTTGACTTGCACTCCAAGTTGAACTTTTGCCTGTTTTCGGACTCAAAACTTGCATGCCACTTTAATCCTAGAAGAAGTCCAATCTGGGTATTGGTCTCTTCTATAAAGTTCTAGATAATTCTCTCAGATTTCTTTTCATAAAAAAAACTTTTCAATTGGACTTTTGAAGCTTAACATATTGCCAAAAAAATAGGCCTGGGGCGGTGCAGAAATCCATGTTTTTGTAGGCCATAATCGACTGAGTGCTCCTCCCAGTGGACATGTCCAAAAATTATGAAATTTAATCCATAGAAAGCTCTAGAAGTCTAGTTTCGTCTCCAATTGGTCTAACTTAATTTTGATTCCAAGAACTCCCGAAATTTCCAAAATAGTAAGCTGGTTCACTGCAGAAAGTTTCCTAAATTGGGCCTGATTTCCAAACTTTTCTAAAACTGCTCCCGTTCTTCAATAAAAATGATAAATTCCAGATAAAAATACCTAATCAGCAAAATTGAAGTACTAATTGATACAATACATGAAAACACACAATAATATAGAGATTATACACATAAACGATCAAGAATACATAGAAAAAGCCATTCAAAACCATCATAAAAACACTAACAATTAGAATGAATCACTGCCCCACCTTTTTGAAGTTTTCTTTGATCACACAGTAGGGGCATGTTGTTGACCAAAAATTAAGGTTAATTACCTCTTAATGCTAAACTAAGATTAACCATGTTGATTATCTAGTTTTGATGACTAACAAATTACAAGTCTGTTGTTAGCTTTGCTTGTGTTGATTTTCGCTTATAGGAAAAATTATGGTTTCTACGGATACCATATCTTGGACACACGACATATGGTTTTTATCGATACCATATCTTCGAAGCTGTCACTATCAACTTTTTGAGCAAGTTGCGTGTGGTCCTGTAAGCATTTAAATCCCACTTCTAGCCATTTGAATTGATGAACAACTAAGAGGGAAAACTTTATGGAAGTGCAGAAGATGTTCCCACCTAACTCCTACTCAACTCCAGAAGATGGTCCTTACTTTCCAGATTTGGTAATACTTTGCAACCAAAGAGTTGACATGCATAACAACACCAAACTGAAGCTTTCATTGAACTGAATTCAATTGGAGTACAAGGAGCCATTGCAGGAGCTTATCCCCCACACTCAGATTCTATAAAGAGGGACGTTTACACTTCTGGAAGGATATCCCAATAATTGTGCAAAATCTGAGTGAATACTTATGCTAAACAATTTGGTATCTGATCTGGTTTTCTGCTTACTGTGCGAAACACATTGTAAGGGGTAATTTGTAAGCAAGACTTGGTTTAGTTTTACTGGGTACTCAAGTCTAGGATTAGATTTGAGCGTAGGTTAGAGCTTAGCCTGTGGAAAGCTTGTGAGGATAAAGTTTAGCCTGAGAAAAACTTGTAAAGGTTTGAAGTTAGCCTAGAAAAGCTCTTCTTTGAAAGGTTAAGGTTGATCTCGTAAAAACCTGAATATAGTGAGTGTTTCAAATCCTAAAGGAATGAACCTTTAGGTAGTGGAGGTACCTGGTGAGGGAGAACCACTATAAATCACCTGTGCTAATTTCTCTCTCCTTCTCTTAAAGAACTCGCATTGCAGCACAAAGATTTGGTATCACAGAAACAAATCTCTCTATCTGAAAAAGGTTAAAGCCTAATTCACCCTCCCCCCCCTTCTTTTTAAGCACTTTTGGGCCTACATTTGGTAGTGGAGCAAGGTCTCTTTGTGTTAGGATTATTCCCCTAGAGCAAAGATCATGGCTTTTGAGGGAAGAAGCATCAACAAGGCACCATATTTTGATGGGGCAAACTTTGATTATTGGAAGTTTCGCATGAAGATCTTCATTGAAGGAAAGGAAATTGAAATGTGGCATACTGTCCAGAATCCTTACAACAGGCCAAAATGTTCTATGCATCTCTGGATTGATGGTGAAATGAAGAGAGTTAGCTTGATGCTCAAGCCAAAATTGCTCTTTTGTGTGGAATCAGTGAGGGTGAGTTTCAATGGGTTCGATCTTATGAAACTGCTCATGAAATCTGGAGGTTATTGTGCATCACTCATGAAGGCACAAACCAAGTTAAAGAATCAAGGCTCAATCGCTTGACTAGAGAATATGAGCTGTTCCAATTGGTTCCAGGAGAAACCATCCATGAAATGGGTTCTCGGTTCACTATACTTTGCAATGTTACATCACATGGAAAAGTGTTGACACATAGAGAAAAAGTTACAAAATTTCTTATCTTACTTCCCAAAGAGTGGAAAGTGACTGCCATTGAAGAAGCTCAGAATTTAAATTTGCTATTTTATGATGAGCTGATTGGAAAGCTAATTTGTCATACCAAAGAGGAAGGATCTCGATTTGAAAGTTCAGGAACCAAATGTTGAAGATGATAGCGACTCCGATGTGGCCCTTCTTACGAGAAGATTTGCTAGGTACCTTAAGATGAAGAAGCAACTCAAAGGGAAGAATCTTAAGGCCACAAAAGCTGAGGAGCCCTTGAAAGATTCTCTGGTGTGTTTTGGTTGCAATCGCCTAGGACATATCAAGTCCGGATGTCCTTACCAAAAAAGGACCGTTTTGGTTTTTCAAAAACCAAGGGAAAGAAGGCTATGGTTGCGTGGGATGATTCAGACTGCTCAAACGATTCTAATGTCGAGGAGGAGACAAACCTATGCTTCATAGGCCAAGAAGATTCTGAGGTAACAGACTCTGCTGATCTAAATCTTGATGAATTACTTGATGCTTTTGAAGAATTGCATGTCAAATATAAGCAAGTAGTTAAGAAAAATAAAGAATATAAAAAAAAAACTTGACTTGCTTGAATTTGATGAAGAGGCTTATAAGAATGAAAATGAAAAACTTAGACTTGCTAATTCTGATGCTAAAAAAATGTGTGAAGATTTAAAAGCTGAAAAGTTTGCTCTAAAGAATGCTTATGATGAACTTGAAAAAGGATATGCTTGCAAGAATGATATGCTTGAAAATGAAAAAGGTGTACTTTAGAAGCACATCACTGATCTAAAATCTTCTCTAGAAATGTTTACTGGTATTACCAATATTCTGAATATGCTGTTAGGATAGCAAAGAAATCCTATGTAGAAAGAAGGTTTAGGCCCTACACATTTGGTTGTTGAAAAACCAAATCATACTATGCGATTTGTAAGGGCAGAATCTAGTGTCCCATACAAACCTAATACCTCACACCTAAATAATGATAGGACACACAACTATGTGAACAACTATGCTTCACGGTCAAGTATGTCAAAATTGGTCGCTAGAAAACCAAATAGAAAAAATATGTCATACAGGCCAAATCTGGTTTTTAACAAACCAAATCATAGAGTGCAGTCACATGGATTTAGAAGAAACACTTATGAATATTCTTCTAGGAAGCATATGCACACACATTTTGATGCACCACGTATTACTTGCTATTACTGTGGAAAGAATGGACATGGTATCAAAGTTTGCAGGAATAAAAAGAGGAATGAAAATGTTAGATATGTGTGGGTTCCAAAAGGAACCAGATCTAACCCCACAGGACCCAAGTTAGTTTGGGTACCTAAAACCTAATTATTTTTCGCAGATGACAGGGGATAAATGGTTCTTAGGTAGTGAATGCTCAAGGCATATGACAGGGGATGAATGGATCTTAGACAGTGGATGCTCAAGGCATATGACAGGATAAGTATCCATGTTTTCATCCCTAACCAAAAAAGACCAAGGAAAAGTAACTTTTGGACATATTTTACTTGTTGATAACCTCAAATACAATTTGCTTAGTGTGAGCCAACTATATGATAAGGGATTTAAACTCACTTTTGAAGCTTCTAAATTCTTAGTTAGTTCAGTAGATGAAGATGAGATTTTTATTGGTACCAAAAAAGGGAATATATACTCTTTCTCTTTTGATAATGCTACTAACTCTAAGCTTAAATGTTTAAGTGCAAGAACAGAAACACCAACCTTGTGGCATAGAAGGCTAGGGCATGCCAACTTGGACCTTATCTTTAAATTATCAAGCAAGATGTTGGTGAAAGATTTACTCGCACTGAAATATGTAAAAGAAGCTACATGTCATGCATGTCAGCTTGGTAAACAGGTTAAATGTTCCTTTAATCCCAAGCATGCTATCGCCACATCTAGACCTCTTGAATTGCTGCATATGGATTTATTTGGACCTATGAGAACCAAGAGTACAGGTGGTAAAAGATATGTTTTTGTCATTGTTGATGATTACTCGAGATATACATAGGTTATATTTTTTGCTCACAAGAATCGTGCTTGTGATGAGTTTAGTACTCTTGTTTGACGATTACAAAATGAAAAAGGATATAAAATTTAAAAAATAAGAAGTGATCATGGAGGAGAATTTGATAATCTTGTCTTCAATCACTTCTGTGAGCAAAGTGGCATGGTACATACTTTTTCGACTCCTATAACACCTCAACAAAATGGTTATTGAAAGGAAGAATAGAACTTTGCAATAAATGGCTAGAACTATCCTTAATGAGCATAAGTTACCAGTATATTTCTGGGCAGAGGGTGTGAACACAGCGTGCTACATTTTAAATAGAGTCTCAATGTGTCCTATAATTGAAAGGACATCTTATGAGATATGGTATGTGAAGAAACCAAATATTTCTTACTTTCGGGTCCTTGGGTCTAAATGTTATATTCTGAATACAAAGGATAACCTTGACAAGTTTGAGACAAAAACTGTTGATTGCATTTTTCTTGGCTACTCTACAACTAGTAAAGCATATCATGTCTATAACAAGATAAATATGGTTGTTGAAGAAACCATATATGTTTTTGATGAAACTGACCCGTGTGATCTAAGTGATGAAGAAGATGCAGATGTTACTCCTGAAACTCAACCACAGGTTATTAACATTGATATCCCATCTGATGAAAAAGATGAGGAACTACCTGTACTAGTTCCACATGATACATCACAACAACAACATGACAATCTGCCAGATCTGGTTGTAGAAAAACAAAATGTTACTACGCATGCATCAACTTCACAACACACTCCTCAAAATATCAAAGCACCTAGAGGACACTCAACTGATGCTATTCTTTGTGATATCACCAGAGGAGTAAACACAAGGTCATCCATGCGGAATGTGAACACACACCTTGCATTCCTATCACAAATTAAACCCAAGAATGCACATGATGCCATCCAAGATAAATGTTGGGTCAATGCAATGCAAGAGGAACTAAATCAGTTCAAATGAAGTGATGTGTGGGAGCTGGTACCTAGACTTCCTGAACACCTAGTCTTTGGAACAAAATTGGTTTTCTGAATCAAACTTGATGAATCTGGTATTATGGTAAGAAATAAAGCAAGATTAGTTGCTTAAGGCTACATTCAAGAAGAAGGTATTGATTATGATGAGACTTTTACTCCTGTTGCTAGGTTAGAATCTATTCGCATGTTACTTGCCTTTGCATCATTTAGATCATTTAAATTATATCAAATGGATGTTAAAAGTGTATTTTTAAATGGATTTATTATGGAAGAAGTCTATGTTGAACAACCACCAGGTTTTGAGTGTCATGAACATTCTGCTTATGTTTACAAACTTAAGAAGGCATTATATAGTCTAATACAAACTTAAGAAGGTATTTTGCTTGATTTAGTGAAGATGCCACCATCATGGCATGATAGACTAAGTTCTTATCTTGTGTCTAAGGGTTTTAGGAGAGGAAAGGTTGATTCTATTTTGTTTGTCAAAACATGTAAAGATGATGTGATCGTTGTGTAAATATATATTGATGATATTTTATTCAGTGCTACTAATGATCTTCTTTGTAAGGACTTTGAGAAACTTATGCACAGTGAGTTTGAAATGAGTATGATGGGAGAACTCGCATACTTTTTGGAATTTCAAGTTAAACAACTTGATGGTGGCATCATCATAAATCAAGCAAAATACAAACCTGACATCATGTTTAGTGTATGTTTGTGTATGGATCCAACCAAATCTAGTCCTACACCTATGAGTACAACAACTAAACTTGACAAAGATGAGAATGGTAAGGATGTTGATATCAAGATGTATCGAGCCATGAAAGGTAGTCTCTTATATCTCACTCCCACCAGACCTGACATCATATTTAGTGTATGTTTGTGTGCTAAATCTACCACAGAAGCTGAATATTTGGCGGCTGGAGCATGTTGTGCTCAAGCTCTATAGATGAAGCAAAATTTATCCGATTATGGACTAACCTTTAACTGTGTGCCTATCTACTGTGATAGTTCCAGTGCAATCAATTTGACACAAAATCCTGTGCAACACTCTCGGACAATGCATATTGAAGTTCGGCATCACTACATCCGAGATCATGTGTTGAAGAAAGATGTGGCCATTGAGTTTGTCGAGACTGAAAATCAACTTGCGGATATATTCACAAAGCCACTTAAAGAGGAGCAATTTACAAAAATCAGACTTGAGCTAGGCATGTGCAATCTACCTTAAAATTCTGTGAGTAAATTTGGTTGCTGCATAAACTATATCTCTATATGCTCATGCATCATATTAGGCTATTGCATTCACAACACTTGTACATAAGCACTATGCATTCAAGCAAATGAGGACACTTTCGAAAGGTGTTCAAATCATCAGAGAAGTTGAAAGGAATCTGGAAAGATCTGGTTTCATAAGAAACCATCTACAAGCTGATTTCGAGGAAATATGGTTTTTGGGAAAAAACATTCTAGTGTAGCCAACGGTTGTTAACTGGTAGATGGAAGAAAAGGCGAAGACAAGGAAGTTGAGTTTTGAAAAAGGCAATTACCTTTTGTGCTTCCCATATATGTGTTAGAGGAAACAAAGAGAAGTGGAGAAGTTATTACGAGTAAACCGCTCCATATATCCCTAGAGTCATACTCTCTCTCTCCAACATTATCTCTTCCTCAAACCCGTATTTATCTCTCTCCAAAATTCCCTCAAGTGAACACAGAAACCCGTAAAAGCTTCGATATGAAGACATAGTCAGGGAAGGGCAATCCAACCAAAGAAACCAAGGTACAAAAATCACCTGAACCTACCAAGAAAACACCATCACCGAAACCAAAACCCATGAAGAAGGCCTCCTCACAAACACCTACTTCAACATCAAAAACTGTTTCTAATGCAAAGACTACATCAAAGCAGACGGTGCTGGACAAAGGGAAGACAAAGAAAGACTGTACAAGTCTTGACTTGACATCAACGGAAAAACACACTGCTGAGGGACTTAGGAAGTTCAAAGAGGACCAACTCTTGAAGAAAAAGCAGAAAGGAAAAGGAATCACAGCCTCGTCAACCAAAGTGATGGCCAAAAAGGAGCCTCCAAGTAGCATCTTTGATTCTTCTATGGCTTTACCTTTTGATGGCACTAGAGATAGTGACAATCTGCCCACTACTGAACCCACTATGACGGCTTTACAGAAATGGGCAATGGATATTTTGTATCATCCTGAGACTACTTCTATTACTGCTACTTCACTTAATCAAAATTATGCTATACAAATCTTGAAAGAAGCTAAAAGTACTGTAATAGAATCAAATCCTGCTCAATTGAAAATTGTGTCTGAAAAATCTACTGCTGTAGAGGTAGAAACCTTAGTTCAGGCAATACACAGTGCTTATGGTAAATTTGGGTTAGAAGAGGCCAAGCAATATTTTGTTGCCCGTGTGAAAGGTATTGTGCCTGAAGATGATGCTGAGAAAGCAACAGAATCCGAAAAACTGGTTGCAAAAGAAACCAAATCCCTGAAGTATGTTGAAACTGCTCAGGATATGCTTGCTAACAAGGAGAATAGTGCTGACCAGGTGGATGCACCTACTGAAGACTCTAGAGAAACCAGCCGAGACGGTTTCACTATCTCAGAGATTTTGAAGATTGCAGAAGCCGTTGAGAAAGAGGCCCTAAAGGTAAAAAAAGTTTTGGTTGTGGAAAAACCAGATGAGGTGGAGAAGAATGCAAAAAAAGAGGCTCATGATGAGTCCTCTTCAGACAATGAAAAGGAGGTGGAGAAGCAGTGTAACGCCCCGAATTTTCATAATTTGGTTTTTCGAAATTTTCGAAATTTTTATTCCAATTTTACCCTTGGGGTATTTTCGAGTTTTAGTCGAGGAAATAAATTACTATGCCTTGGAAATGTCAATTTTAAGTTGGTGTCGTTCATGGTTCGGGTTCCGTTAGAAACGGATCGGAGAACGGGGTGAAACGCGAAGATTAACAGGGGTACTATGAAACTATGTCGTTTTGGAGTTTTGAAGAAGAAAAAAAAAAAAGAAAGCTGCTGGTCAACGGGACGGGTTGACCGCGCCAAGCTAAACGACACGACGTCGTTTTGGGCTTGGTGGGTCAAAACCCTAGCCGGCCTCCTTTCCCTTCCCTTTTCTTTTTCTTCTTTTCTCTTCTCTTCTTCTTTTCTTCTCTTCTTCTCCTGTCGCCGCCTACCCCTTCTCTTCTTCCTCCTTTCATTTTCTCTCTCCCTTCTTCCTCTCTTCCTTCTTTTTCTCGTTCTCTCTCTTTTCCCTCTTCCCCACTCGTCTTCGTCAACACATTAGTCCCCTGTCCTCTACACCGTCTTCTTCTCTTCGCTCGGGTCGCCGCCACCGTGGGTTGCAGAGGACCGGGAGCCAACACACGTCGACGCCGCCGCGAGCACGGGTGAGTTCCTTGCCCTTCTCTTCCGTCTTCCCCTTTTTCCTTTTCGCTTCCCGTTTTTCTCTTGGGTTTCTTTGTGTTGACGGGTTGTTGTGGTTGTTTGTTGTTGGCTGTGGGTGTTGGCCGTTGCGTGTGTTGGTGTCGACTTGGGGTTTCGGTGGTGTTCCTGTTTGGTGCGTGTTTGTTGGCGATGGGTGCGATGTGGTGCGTTTTGGTGGCCGGTGTTGCTGCGTGTCGGGTTTGTTGCTCGCCGGTGTTGGTGGTTCTGGTGGTGTTTCTCCGGCAGTGGGATAGTGGGTCGTGTTCGGTGTCGCCGGGTTGCTGTGTGTGTGTGTGTTCCGTCGACAGTGAGGATCTGTTTTTCCGGTGAGTGTGCCTGCAGTTTCCTTTCTTCTTCAATTCGTTTTGCTGTCGGATTTGCGTATTATGTTTGCTGCAAAATTGTATGTGATGGTTGTTTGGGATTGTGGCAGATTCGTTGGGGGTAGTTATTGGGCTTCTTGTTGATTTCCAGCGAGGTCATCGGAATCCGGCGAAGGCTCGGGAATTTTCCAGCGAAGGCTCGGGTTTTGATTCCGGCATTTTAACGGTATACTAGATGTACAAATTTGTATTCATTCATGGCATGTACTAGTAATTCGGAATTGGGTTATGTACTTAAATGTGTTAGTGGAAACCGAGAGTGTGAGCGGTATGAGGCCGGTAATTTACCGACACGGGTAGAACCTTAGGCCGGGAATCTTGGGCTCGGTTTGACCTTGGACTTAAGTAACGGGCTTTGAGCCCAAACCTATAATTAATTAAATAAGGACTTAAGGAAGTGAGCTTTAGGCCCGGGAATTGAATTTGGGCTTAGATTGGGTTTTAGGCCGGAAACCCGTAAAGGACATGATGAGTGGGCCATAGGCCCGGGAACTACTTATTGGACTTAGTTGGGCATAAGCCGGTGAACCTTAGGTCCCGATACTCGGAGTTTTTGTGAGAGAACATTAAGTCGGGTTTAGACCCGGGAATTACATAGTTGACTAACTAGGGATGGGTTTAACTTAGTTGAGCATTATAGTCACATGCATGCACGTTTTTTTTTTATTGTTATGGTTTGTAATTTGTTGTGTGTGCCGGTATTCAGGCACGGGTAATACCTCGGGAGCTGGAGGATCTGTTTTGGGAAAAGCTCCACAGGACAATCGTCGTTGAGGTGACTTTATACGTCTTTTTATGTCTGTATGCATGAGCTTGTTGGATTCGTTTGTTTGAGTTGCATGCTTGTTTGCTAACATGCTGTGATCCGTATTGTGTGCCTAAGTGTACTGTTTTGCTTATGAGCTGGATATTCGGATTGTTATGGTTTATAACATGTGATGAGATTCTGGGTGTTTTGTGTGATGTATTGTGGGTCGGAGACCCGGTTATCTGATTGAGATGTTTTATCACACAACCCTGTTAGATCACAACTAATGGCACACATAAACTCATAATCTGTGAATAAAGATAATGTACAGTAGAAGTTAGGCTACTGTGTGCTGATGACCGGTTGTTATGAGCGGGAAGTGATACCCCTCGGGTTTTCATGTGGGTTAGCATGTGGTATGCGGATTTGCATATGGGTCTGTGATGACCGGTTTCTACCTCCCTTCTTCTACCTCCCCCTTTCTACCTCCCTCTTTCTCTCTATCTCTCTCTCTCTCTATGGATTTGATTGGGCTTCGTGCCTGGTTTTGTTTGGGCTTATGCCTGGTTGTCTCATGAGACGGGACCGAGCTCGACGCACACAGTAGGGGCCTTGAATAATAAACTATAATAAGAATACGTAACACACTACAGATGGAGAATAATGAACTGGTTGCTTGATTGTGTTGGCATGTTAGTACTGATTGTTGTATGTTTGGATGCTTGTCTTGTTGCTCTTCTTTCCTTTCGGACTTGATCAGCACACTCTCATAATTAGATATATATTGCTCACTGAGTAGGCGACTCACATAATCGCCAACGTTGTTTTTCAGACTTTAGATAGCGTGCAGTCACTTTCCATCCTCCCAGAGTACGGACGTGGTTATCTCAGCAGGTAACTGTGCTTGATCTCCCGGTTGGATCCATATAGTCGGCATGCATGTTGTTTTTGTTTCTCTTATTTTTACTTCGTGTGTTTCTTCCGCTGCAATGAATTATTATTGAGATGTCACTATTGATTCTGGATTATTTTATCGGCGGATTGCCGGGATTTATTATTGATGATGTATCGGCAGGATGCCGGGTTTGATTTGAGGCTTGCTAAGCCGGTTTGACTATGGTTGTTTGGCATCTCTTTTCATTAAGAATTTTGGATATTGTTGATATTGGATTTCGTGTCCTGGGTTTCAGGGGTGTTTTGGTAATTTCCCTTATTTGAGTATTTTATTTGTAAAATTGGGACATGGGTGTTTCAAGCAGTCTGGAAAATCTAAGTTAACCCACAAGCCAGATGTGCCAAAGAAACAGAAGAGAACAGATGTGGTATCTGGCAAAACCAAAACTTCAGCAATGAGGAAAACAAGTTCGCGTCTTCTTGACAAAGGAATAAGCAGGCAGACAGGAAAGAAGGTGAAGGAAGATACCAGAGTCCACTTGATTGACTCTGATTTTGAAGGGGAGACGGCTGATGCAGAGATCTCCAAGAAGAGAAATAGAGTCAAGGGTGATGATACTGAAAAGAGTGCAAGCTAAAAGTCGCCAAGGATGATTTGGTTGTTGAAAAACCAGATCTTGAAGAGAATACTGCAGATGATTTCAACTACAAATTCTACTCTGATGACGAGCAAGAAAAGGAGAAAGATGAGGACAATGATGAATCTGAGGAGCATAATGATGAAGAGGAAGAGAAAGATGAAGATGGAGACGAAGAAGAAGAAGAGAAAGAGGAAGAAGATGAAGAGAATGATGAGGATGTGGAAGAGGAACAAGAAGATGAAGAAAAAGAACAAGAAGAAGAAGAGGATGACAATGCTGACAATGATAATGAGGAATCCGAGGAGGAATAGGAAGAGGAAGAAGAAGAGGTTCCTGAGGCCCCAAAGAAAAAGGTCAGGACAGGTGCCAAGGCCAAATCGGATAAATTGTTCAAGAAAGAGGATGGGTCAAAGAAGTTCACAACTCTCACCAAAGACTACAATTTGGTCTTGAAAGATTTTGAAAATCTTGGAATCACTCCCATCCTATAGTATTTCAAGCTCGACTATTTGGCCACCTTGCAGATCCAAACGGAACCTGTATATCATGATGGATGAAAAGAAAGAGGTCAAGTATTTGGTGAGCACTATGTTGGGAAAAAAGATCAAGGTGACTGAAGATATTATCCAAGATATGCTCAAGCCCAAGAAAGGCAATATTAGGCACTATGACACCAAGTCCGGGACCAAAGTGAACATCAAAGGTTGTCCCTTTTACAGACAGCAAACAAACTTGGTGTATGGATCCAACAAAAAAGGTACAAATCAACAGACTACCCCTCTTGCAAGAGCAGTATTGTACATGTTGATTTTTTAGTTTTGATGGCTAACAAATTACAAGTGTGTTGTTAGCTTTGCTTGTGTTGATTTTCGCTTACAGGAAAAATTATGGTTTCTACGGATTCCATAACTTGGACACACGACATATGGCTTTTATCGATACCATATCTGCGAAGCTGTCACTATTAATTTTTTGAGCAAGTTGCGTGTGGTCCTGCAAGCATTTAAATCCCACTTCCAGCCGTTTGAATTGATGAACAAGTAAGAGGGAAGAATTTATAAAAGTACAAAAAATGTTCCCACCTAACTCCTACTCAACTCCAGAACGTGGTCCAAACTTTCCAGATTTGGTAATACTTTGCAGCCAAGGAGTTGATAAGCATAACGGCACCAAACTGAAGCTTTTATTGAACTGAAGTCAACTAGAGTACAAGAAGTGGTTGAAGGAGCTTATCCCCCACACTCAGATTCTATAAAGAGGAACATTTACACCTCTAGAATGATATCCCAAAAATTGTGCAAAATCTGAGTCAATACTTGTGCTAAATGATTTGGTATCTGATATGGTTTTTCTACTTACAGTGCGAAACACATTCTATGGGGTAATTTGTATGCAAGACTTGGTTTAATTTTGCTGGAAACTCAAGTCTAGGATTAGATTTGAGGGAAAGTTAGAGCTTATCTTGTGAAAAGCTTGTGACTTAGAGTTTAGCTTGTGAAAAATTTGTAAAGGTTTGAGCGTAGCCTATAAAAGCTTGTGTTTGAAAGGTTAAGGTTGATCCCGCAAAAACCTGAATATAGTAAGTGTTTGAAAGGTTAAGGTTGATGTCTCGGAGCATGCTACCCCACTATGTTTGACTTAATTTTTCGGGCCATGCTACCCTATGGTTTGAGATGATCTTTTATAGGGGCATACTACCCCACATTTCGAGTTTATACATCTTGAGGCATGCTACCCCGTCAAACAAATATTTTCAATACCCATCCGTTAATTCAATGACTGATGCAAAGGCATGAAATACCTTGGGTTGGAACACCCCATGATTCATAGAATCCTTTTTTCCCAGTAATGTTGAGATAGACTTCCAGGAAGGGATCCCCTCACAGTATCCAATTATGTTAATAAGCCAGTTGATGAATAGGTTAATGTTATGGGTTGGTACACCCTTTCCTAACACCAGATCCCAGAATAGGTTAAGAGTTGAGATTCAAACATCCTTTTCTCCTCCAGATCCTAGAATAGGCTACGAGTTGAGATTCAAACATCCTTTTTTCCACCAAATCCTAGAATAGATTACGAGAAAAGACTCAAGCATCCTTTTCTACACCAGGTCCAAGAATAGATTACGTGTTAAAATTTAATAATCATTTCCACATCCAGCTATCCAGAATAGGTTAGGGGTTAGGCGTGTCCTTTCCTACACCGAGTCCAGTTATCAAAAATAGGTTACGGGTTAGGCGCGCCCTTTCCAACACCAAGTCTAGTTGTCCAAAATAGGTTACGGGTTAGGCGTGTCCTTTACTACACCGAGTGCAGCTATCCAGAATAGGTGTGAATACCCGACCCAAATTCACTTGGGCCTGTTCACCTAATCCTTTCACCTTCTTCTTCGGGTCAAGGTTTTAGAGATGGGGTTTGGGGTGCCCCGGGTTTAGAATCATCTCTAGGCATCCCAACCCATAGCCAAATGGGTGATCTACCTAGTTTGAAAAGAATGAATGGGCCCACCATGCCCTTGGGAGTCAATCGATCAGAATGGGATTGCATGCCCCAACAATTGGTTCGAACCTCACGAGGTAGCATGCCCCAAGCAAATCTCAAATCCATGTGGGGTAGCATGCCCCAGGAAGCATGACTCAAAATACGGAATAGCATGCCCCTTCCAACCTTATTAACCTGGATTTCAGGCTCATCGTGCCCCTAATATTATGATGTAGGTCTAATCTATTGTGTGATGTCAGCTTGACGAGTTGGAGAAATAAGACATGACATGCCCCTTGTCTACAATTCTCATTATCTACAAGACTTGTTCATGCTATGCTCCTTCAGCTAGCAACCCTAGGAAATGTAAGTCTATATCAACCAAGTCTTGTAAGTAACTGGGCATGCAAACTTGACAATCAAGAGCAGCGGAAAGACCCGAAAACCTTGGAGGATCCAAGTGAAGCAACTAAATCGAACAACAAAATTGAACATACCTGAAACGGTTAGGATCATTCACCTAACTGAAGAAGCGATCAGCTAGAGCCGGAAGAATATCCTGCTCCTCTACGGTATCCACACGAACCGTGATGACTAGCCGAAAACCGTCACACGATCTCCAACCCGAGCACCCCCGAACTGATGTGCTAGCAGCAGGTTTCGGAAGCTAGAGTTTGTGGTGTTTTCTTCTTTCTTAAAGAAGGTGTGTAGTCTGAAAACTCAAGAACACTCAAGACTGTCTCAAGCTCTATACTCTGAAAATTTCAGACTCAAAGTGATGAAGACCAAAGGCATAATCAGATTATGCTTAGTCTATTCCCACTCATAAAAGCAAGGGACAAAATGGCCAACACCTTTGGCCAACATGATTAGCTTTTAGCTAATGATGTCTCCACTAATGTCTTAATGGGATTACACATCACCATGCACTGATTATGGTTCAATAAATCAGACATTTAGTGAACCAAACCAGCCGAAAACGACCCTGGTCCAACCACGGTCCAACCATGGTCCAACCACAAACTCAAATACCTGGTTCAACCACGGTCCAACCACAGTTCAACCACTAGCTCGAATCAACGGCTCTAAGTGTGTGACCCTGTAGGCACTTGTAACGTCCGGCAATAATTGTAAACTCATTTACAATTATAAGCAAAGAGCGGCATCTAGCAACACATCATTGCCACCCGAACGACAAGATCAGTACTGATTCATATGCCTCGCAAACATGTCATCGTCCCTTTGTCCCATTATCAAGACTAAACACGAGACATGGAATATGTCAATCTCGCATATGTTCAATCTCGGTTTCTTGATCCTCGAGTTAACCGCGTAAAATGGATACCTATGATATCACCATATCACAATCCGAGCATGGCCATGCATTTACGGTTCAACTCTATCAAGAAACCATCCAATAATATACCCGTTATATGGGTTGGACGAATCCCCTCTGAATCATGCAAAACCCACTAGACATTTATCATATACCCAATGATTACACTAAGGTCTACTCATTTACGAAATAGCCAAGAGTAATATCAAAGTATATGACTCATATGTTGGGAACCTTGATGATCGCAGGTCTAAGGAGAATACATATAAGAACCGCTAATGACAATCATATAACTTTCCATGTAGCGTTCTTATGTGGGTCGGTCCAGTCCACAAGTTCTCTAACTTGTACCCGTATGTAGAATTCATATCTCATATAATTCTCAACATACGCTAGTCTTAATTTATTATTATAACCCATCCATAATAATAATAGACTAGGGACATTTAAGAATATAAAATATTCTAGGGTTATAAATATGTGCAAGCATTTATCTCATAAACGATATTTATTGGAATAACCTTAATGTGTATACATGACTACAAGCAATCATCCATTGATTGGCTTTTGGGCATATTACACTAACAATCTCCCACTTGCACTAAAGCCAATCATACATGTATCTAATACCAATGAATACAGCATGACTATCATGCCTCCGCTGTGTGAGAGACTTAGTCAACGGGTCTGTTACATTGTTCTCGGAAGGAACTTTGCACAGCCACAGTTGTAGAGTCGGTAACTGTTCCCTGCTTGGAACTCTTCCAGCATACAGTACCACCTCCAAGACAAAAACACATAACCTGACTGCAATCTAAAATCATCCCTATCGGTTTGGAAGCTAGCATCTGTGTAACACTTTACAACAAGCTCATCAACGCTTTCGTAAACCAGAAATGCATCCTTCGTCCTTCTCAGGTACTTAAGGATGTTCTTAACCGCTGTCCAGTGACTCTCACCGGGATCAGATTGATATCTGCTTGTGACACTCAAAGCATAAGTGACATCCGGTCGAGTACATAACATGACATACATGATAGATCCTATTGCCGAAGCATAAGGGATCTTACTCATCCGCTCTCTCTCTCTCTCTCTCTCTCTCTCTATGTACTAGGACATTGATTCTTAGAGAGAGATACGCCATGTGACATAGGCAAGAATCCTTTCTTGGAATTTTTCATGCTAAACCTCTTTAGCACCTTGTCAATATACATACTCTGACTTAGCCCGAGAAGCCTTTTGGATCTATCTCTATAGATCTTTTTGCCTAACACATAGGCTGCTTCTCCTAAGTCTTTCATTGAGAAATTCTTCCCTAACCAAGCCTTTACAGACTGTAGTGTCGGAATGTCATTCCCAATGAGTAGGATGTCGTCAACATACAACAACAAGAAAACAATAATGCTCCCACTAACCTTCTTGTAAACACATGGTTCATATTCGTTCTTAATGAAACCAAACTCTTTGATCACATCATTAAAACAAAGATTCCAACTCCTAGAAGCTTGCTTCAATCCATAAATGGATCTCTGCAACTTGCATACCACATTAGCATTCTCTGGATCGACAAAACCTTCAGGTTGTGTCATGTACACATCCTCTAAAAGATTTCCGTTAAGGAAAGCGATTTTGACATCCATTTGCCATATCTCATAATCATAGTATGCCGCTATAGCTAATAGAATCCGGATGGATTTAACCATGGCAACTGGTGAGAAAGTTTCACAAAGTCAATACCATGAACTTGCTTGAAACGTTTCGCAACCAATCGCCCTTTATAGGTAATCACATTACCATCTGTGTCGGTCTTTTCTTAAAGACCCAGTTGCACCCTATGGGTTTTACCCCTTCAGGTGGATCAACCAAGGTCCATACCTTGTTTTGATACATGGATTCCATTTCCGAATTCATGGCTTCCAGCCACTTCTTAGAGTCCGGACCCGTGATGGCCTGCTGATAGGAAGTGGGCTCATCCTCTTCTATGAGCAACACGTCCCCAGTATGAGTCATGAGAAATCATTATCTCTCAGGCTCGTACCGAGTCCTACCCGATCTACGCGGTCCATGTGTTACAGGCACAGGATTCTCATCCACAACATCTTGTGGCTCCTGTCCTTGTTCCATCTCAGCCTCAATGTCTCGAACTTCTTCGAGTTCTATTTTCCACCCACTGATTCTTCTAAAAATAAATTCTCTTTCTAGAAAAATAGCAGTCCAAGCAACAAACACTTTGTGCTCGGTGGGATTGTAGAAATAATACCCTTTAGTTTCCTTAGGGTATCCTACAAAGAGGCACTTGTCGGATTTAGGGCCGAGTTTATCTGATGCTTCACGTCTCACGTAAGCCTCACAACCCCAAATTCTCATAAAAGATAAATTGGGATGCCTCCCAGTCCATATCTCATATGGTGTCTTTTCGACCGATTTAGATG
>JAKUCV010007141.1:0-210158 GCA_028386065.3 Turnera subulata
GTGAGCGTTTCGGACTCACCCCTCGCCTGCGGGGTTTCATCCCGTAGGATGAGTTGTTTGTAGTGCAGGAACGAACCGGGCGAGCTGATGCGTACCCTTGGTCAGGCTTGGATCCATAGATTGCATGTGTCGCATACAGTGTTAGTGAGATATTTAAGTCTTCCGCTGTGCATAATGTTATTGTTGTTGGGCCACTGGGCCGGATTTGTTACTTATGTTGTTTTATTATTTTGGGCCGTTGGGCCGAGTTATTGTTGTTCACACTGTATGCTTGGGCTTATTGGGTTGGGTTGTCACAGTTCCGGCACGTGTTTACTGTGTACGGTAAATACGGGTCGGGGCGTTTCAGGCTCTGCATTGATAAATAATCAAGTTTTTTTTTTAAATGCTAAATAATCAAGTTATGTGAAGAGGATAAATATCAATTTAATTATAACAGCCAACATTTTCATCCCATGTACACGTTTCATCATGTAATATTATATGACTAATTTATGGATTGGTGATGCAATTGTTGATAGTTGCTTTGTTGAACGCTGAAGTAATGACTTCGGGGCTGCGCCAAATGCAGCTCACCATCAGAGTACAATCCCATCAGTTTAATTTCTTCTTGCAGAAAATTTGGAAGTACACAGAATTTTTACACAGATATAATTCCTAGTGTGTTCAAGATATAACATTATAATTCTCAATATATATATATATAATATATAATAACATACCTTTTCAAAATTACAATGAAAATTAAAATTTTAAAAAATAGTGTTCCACATATATATAGTTTTACCGTAGCAAAACATGAAGGACAATATTGGAGAATATAGTAAAAAGTTTCTTCCCTCGTGTGTGTAACAAATGAATTTCACAACCTCCTAATAAGTCTTAAACAATGCAATGTAATTATAAGTCAGAAAAGATAATACTAATGAACTCTCCCTTCAAAATATTTTGAACAAACAGCTAGCGTAGACGTTGATTTGTTAAGGAAGTAATACATGTAACTAGAGTTACTGCGGCGCAGCTTTCTTTAGTTTCCCATTTGCAAATCATGACATCCCTTGCAACCTACACTATTCTTCTTTATCTAAAACTGCAATATCTTATGTTATATCCATTAATGCATCCATACAAGAATTGTAGTAGTATAAATACTCCACTCTTCAGCTTCCCCACCAACAAACCCATCGGTTCTTCTTCTACAGCATCATATATCCTATTAATTGCCAATAATATCATTTCAACAACATCAATATATTCAGTTCCTTCCTCAGAAAAAAAGATAGCTAGCATGGCGAAGCTTCTCTCCCTTTATATTGTAATCTTAGCTCTTCTTGTTTTCCCTATCAAGATATCCGCAGAAATTGCAAGCTATAATGTTCTGAAGTATGGAGCCAAACCAAATGGGAAAGAAGATTCTACCCAAGCCTTCCTAGATGCATGGAATGCTGCATGTGCCTCTGAATCTTCAACCTTGATATATGTACCTAAGGGAAGGTATCTTCTTGGCTCTTTGGCCTTTAGAGGAGACGGATGCAAGAGTCCTGAAATTACCATCCGGATCGATGGGACCCTTATAGCTCCTGAGGATTATCGGATACTTGGTCAGTCTGCCAGTTGGATTAGCTTTGAGAAGGTGAATGGTGTTTCAGTTGTTGGTGGGGCACTTGATGCTAAAGGATCTCCATTGTGGGCTTGTAAGGCCACAGGAAACAACTGCCCAAGTGGAGCTACGGTACTGCATTTCTTATTTTTGTTTAATTTACTCCATTACAATGAATGTTATTTTGACGACAAAGTTGTTGACAATGATATTTAATGTTTGTGGATTGCAGACAATGAGTTTTTCTAATTCCAAGAACATAAAGGTAAGCAGGTTGGTGTCGTTGAACAGCCAGATGTTTCACATTGTGATCAATGGCTGCCAAGATGTGCTAGTCCAAGGAGTAAGAGTGATAGCAGCGGGAGATAGTCCCAATACTGATGGCATCCACGTCCAGTTATCCAAAAATGTTGTGATCATGAATTCTTCTATCAAAACCGGGGATGATTGCATCTCAATTGGTCCGGGAACTGAGAACCTTTGGATCGAAGGGGTCAAATGCGGTCCTGGCCATGGCATTAGGTGAGTTAATTGCTCAAAACTAGCTTATGTACATGCCTCTTTGAGAGTTTTGTAATGATTACGGCCATAGTGATTTACGTTAGGAAATGATTTGCAGCATTGGAAGTTTAGCAAAGGATGCGGAAGAGCAAGGGGTGCAAAATGTAACGGTGAAAAGGACAATTTTCGCAGATACCCAGAATGGATTTAGGATCAAGTCTTGGGCCAGACCAAGCAATGGGTTTGTGCAAGGTGTCCGATTCATAGGTGCAATTATGCATAATGTGCAAAACCCCATTCTTATAGATCAACACTATTGTCCTCACAACTTGAATTGTCCTACTCAGGTAGTCAAGAGTTTCCCCGACACAAGTTCTCTCTTCCCTCCTTTTTTGCCTTATAGCACTAATTAATCAGTATAGTTCATGACTTTCGTCTTTTGATTATAGGTATCAGGTGTACAAATAAGTGATGTACTGTATCAAGGAATTCGAGGAACATCTGCCACACCAGTTGCCATTAAATTCGATTGCAGTTCCAAGAATCCATGCAAAGGAATAAGAATGGAGGATGTGAATTTGACGTACTTGAATCAAGCAGCACAATCCTCTTGTTCCAATGCCAACGGAAATGTAGCCGGTCAAGTTCAACCTAACAACTGCCTTGCATAAATTACAAGTAA
Organism: Turnera subulata; assembly: GCA_028386065.3. Taxonomy (NCBI): domain Eukaryota; kingdom Viridiplantae; phylum Streptophyta; class Magnoliopsida; order Malpighiales; family Passifloraceae; genus Turnera; species Turnera subulata. The sequence goes on from JAKUCV010007141.1 coordinate 2,784, forward strand.
TGAGTATGATGTATTATATATAGCTAGCTAGCCCCTGGTGCTGATCCGTTTATACAACTCAAGTTACAAGATGTACAACAATCTTTATTCTTTTTCATTTATATAATGTTTAGATGTAACATATTTGGATTGATAAAAATGAATTCTTTTCTTTGTTTCTTTTCTTCCTTTATACCCTTTCAATCCTTCAGCATCAAGACTGCTAAGTACAGACCACCATCAGACTGGAGTGCAAAAGTCAAATCCGCAAATTCAAATTAATGCCAACTAATTCCGATTAAATGCTTAACCTTTTGTGACAATGTTAAGCTCCTTTGAATTATACAATGGGAGCCTAGTTATAATAGGAACGAAATCGGTAAAATAGTTTTTCTTGTCCCTTCACTTTTTTGTTTTCGCATTTGTTGTCCCTCTTCCTTTTTTTCACTCAACATGTCCCTCAACTCTTATTTTACCGGGTCACCTTGTCCTTATTACCCTCTACAGCCGGTTAATGACTACGGTGCTGACACGTGTCAAGTGGGGCCCATAATTTGCTGATTTTTAATTCATTCTCTCTTTTTTGTCAAAATTTAATTTCTAAAACAATTGTTAAATAAAATAAAAAATGAAAAAAATGAAAAAAAATCCTAATAAACAATTTTAATAAACAATTGTAATTCATCTGATTTTTTTTCCTCTTTCATTCTTCCCTATTCTCTATTTTCTGGAAAATCTTTTTAGATTAAAAAAACCCAACCCCAATCTTTTAAATTTAATTCACAGTTTACACACAGCCAACCACTCTTGACCCACTCACCAGAGATTACAAAAAAAAATGTCAAATTCACCGGTGAAGAAGACGACAACCACCACAAACCCTACCCCTAATCCAAACCCGTCACTGCTTGCACCCATAAAGACCCGAACCAGGACACTAAGCTTCAGCGACAATTGGTTTAGAGACGTACTCTCGCCGAAGCATGCAAGTCCAAGGAGGAAGATGATGCAGCAGCAGTTCAACAACCACCACCCCCATAAGAATTCTGACCCTGACCTTTCAGCTATAGCCGTCACGACTGCCTCATCTCCACCACCTGCTCCTCCTCTGACACGGCGGCCAAGAGACGACGCCACCGCCACGACGAGCTCGACACCACCACCGAGGGTCTGCGTTTGAGCCACCGCCGTGCAGGTCCGATCTCCCCTTCTCCTCTGCAGTAAGTGCCGGCGTTGTGACCATCGTCTCCTCTTCTCCTCAAATCCGCCGCTGCCACCTCCTCTCCAAGCCGTCGCCGCCCCTGGGTGAAGAAGCCGAGACCAGCATGACGGTCAGGGGCAGGGACTCGCACCGCCGTCGTCGTGAGTCGCCTCCTCCTCTGCAAATCGCGATACCGATCCTCTCCTCTCCTTCGATCCGCTGTCTGAGCCAGCAGCGGAGGAGGTTGAGAGCATTCTTGATGACGGGTAGGGGGTGCCTCGCTGCGTGCAACCATGGAGCCATTGTTGTTGTTTTTTTTTTTAAATTCAAATCCCCTAAACGTGTTAATCGAGTTTTACGTTGATGGATTGATGGTGGCTTTGGGTTTGTGTTGGTTTGGTTCATGTCTTGTTTTGCTGGTGTTTTGTGGCGATTAGAAAAAGAGAGGAGGAAGAGGACGGCGGGTGTGGGTGGTGGGAAAGAAGAGAATTTTTTTTCATTTTTTTATTTATTAGAGAAAAATTAAACTGGGAGGTAATTATTTATTAATTAATTAACAATTATTTATTAAAATTGCTTATTAGGATTTTTTTTCTTTTTTATTTTGTTTAACAATTGTTTTAGAAATTAAATTTTGACAAAAAAAGAGAGAATGAATTAAAAATCAGCAAATTGTGGGCCCCACTTGACACGTGTCAGCACCGTAGTCATTAACCGGCTGTAGGGGGTAATAAGGACAAGGTGACCCGGTAAATTAAGAGTTGAGGGACATGTTGAGTGAAAAAAAAGGAAGAGGGACAACAAATGCGAAAACAAAAAAGTGAAGGGACAAGAAAAACTTTTTTACCGAACGAAATCTCCCACTGTCAGCACTGGAGATATGCTTTAGAGAATAGTATGGTACTCTTCTTATGCCCGCTCGAGAAAGGAAAAGGATATGGTAATATATCCTTTTTTTTTATGCAAATAGTAATATATCCTTTCACACTCAGGAGAAATTATGCTGAATCACACGAGAAATATTATTGCTTATAATTATTTTGACCGTTGGATGAATAAGGAATAAAACTAACGTTACAAGTTGATTGGTTCTTCCTTTTGTCTTCTCTTCTTTTTCTATTTGCTTTAGTTTTTCGTACACAAAGTTTTATGTATTTTTTGGGTATGGTATCCGAGTAATATACAACCTTTTACTTCTTACAAGATCCAAAGCTTGAATATGTTTAGTATCAAAAAAAAAAGCTTGAATATGTGAAATATATATAAGAGTAAGAGTAGGGACGAAGACAAAGAGAAATATATATATATATATAATTTGATTTATTGTGTATATATTGGAAGTATATATGTGCAATGACTGATTGTAACAAAGTTCAGAAGTATAACAAAGTTAAAGGTTGTACATTTTTCCACCTTTTTTCCTTTTGAAAAGAATATAGCAAGTTTTTTTATATTAAATGTTTATGTCTCATTGGGTCAAAAATATTATAAATTCAATCACATATATATGAATTCATATATTTTTAATAATAAGTATTTTATTGCCACAAACAAGAAAACCATTAACATTAGAGGATTCAACCACAAGCCTGAGAAGAAATAGGATCCACAATAACACTAGCTATGAATCATAATGCTGCTGCAAAGCGTTGCCTGTAACTTTCCACATGTTGTTTTGGATCACGTTTCGTTTGGTTGTATGCCTCATTTCTGTCCATCTCCTGCTCAAAAAGTAAGATAAGTATCATACTTCATAAAACAATTGATACAAAAGTATTATTTCTTTATTTCTCATCTTAAAAGAAAAATGAAGTATTTGGAAGTATTAAAAGCCCAAAAGTTGGTGTCTATTACACTTTGAGCTCAAATGGAACTCAAATGCTATTCTTCACTCTGAGCATTTCATTGATTGGGAAGACAGTTTAGAAGGCTATAAATCCTACCCAAGTTTTACTTGAAAACAATACTCCTCTTCTAGACTTTCCTTGACCCGCAGGGAGATTACGCACAAATGACAAAAGAAATCTTTCCATGATTAAATTAACAAACCTCAAAATGACTCAATCTACCATAACAAACCACACCATAAGCAAAGAAGCATTTTGCACCTTTTCATCATGGAAATAGACAAAGGCCAGAAGGAATACTAGTAGATTTCGCCATACCTCAATCCAAGCTGCTAATTTAGGCCTCCCCGCTGTGATGTCATAGTTTTTGAAATCCAACAATGTAGGTTGAAATCTCTCAATAAATGGAGCATAAGCTATGTCCACCTATAGATGATCAGTATATTCAGACGTATCAAGTTCTAAATACCAGTATAAGAAAGTTGAGGACTCGAGCATGAATTTCTTTTCAAGGAGATACATAACACAGGAATCTACACTTTGGACAGAGTTCCTGCCCGTAATTGTCAAAAAGCTACATCACTTCCACAATATGTTTCTTACCAGACTGAACTGGCCAAGGAAGAAAGGACCATCATCAAACTTGGAAAGAGCCGTTTCAAGGTAATCAAATGCAGTGCCTAGGTCAGCAAGACATTCTGGTTATTTTACATATGCTTAGAGCAGGCTAAGAAATAACAAGGTAAGTATGCATGGCACTCACCAGCTTCATCTGCATCTCCTTTTAGAGTAGAGCGTATAGCCTTATTGAATGAGTCAGTATAGGAAAACAACTCCTCTGCAAACTCTTTCTTTGCAGGATCCTGTGATTCATGGTATGATCAGTTATGCACTTTAAGTGAAAAACATAAACAAGAAAGAGTGGATCGTCCAATCTTACATCAGGGGAAAGAGATGGGCCAGCAAAGTTACCGTCTATATATTTAATCAAATCAAGTGACTCTCCTTTCACTTCCTTATTGTGTTCCAATGCAGGTACCTGCATAAGAATGCAGCATGAACAACCACAAAAGAACATATTTAACCGATGGAGCCAAGGGGGACAAGGGGAATCCGAGTTTTTCTTTTTTGACTAGTGCATTATGCATCTATCTGCAACGTGAGGATTTAGCTCTTAAAAAACTTGCTTTACCCTCACCTTATTAGCAGAGTAAACTTTCTCCTTGTACCAATCAGGCCTATCTTTCAGATCAATTGGAACCAATGTTATCTTCTCCTGCAAACCCTGCTCGCCCATTTGGGTATACAAGAAGCAAGTTTAACCAGGGAAAGAGTGAAGAGTTTAAATACTTTGAAATAGCGTGTACTGGCTACACTAAACTCAAAAAAAAAAAACATGAGAGAGCTCAAAAAGTTGAAATCCACCAAAAACCTGAACCCACAACCAGATTACACTACTCTTTCAGACAGAGATATTGAGAATGCGAACCACAGAATTATCTCTTCTCACCCTCCTATCAGTCCCAAAGATATCCCAAAATCCCATCAATCTATCTCTCCGCCTCCATTCAAATGGGGATCATCCTCAACATCCTGAGATTGATATAATGTGGAAGATTGGAGAAATGCTAAACATCATTAAGGGGCACTCAAAATCTCATCTTCTTTCAGAATTAATTTCCAAGGAAAACAGCCCCAAAGCATCCTAGCCTTTCTGCCTAGTAGTGCTGGTTCCCAGAATGCTGTTACTTGTAGCCTGGCTCTATCTGGGATCTTTACTCATTTCCAATTCTTTCAAGTTCCTAAAGACAAACAAATACGTAAAGGCACTCCACCTAGCCCTCCCATGTTTCCAATTTTCTTAGGAAATGAGATTTACAGTCTGCCAAACCTACCTTAGCTTTGAAAATAGAACTAAACATAACGAATATCAAATGACAAAAGAACCTCATCATTATTTCCTGCCACAAAACCAGCAGAAATCACACAAAAGAATAGATGCGGATGCTCATGAGGAGTTATAGTAGAAATTAGAGAGAACCTTACAGTTCCTGGTAATCCACACACGCTGCGCATATGGGCACGTGTACGATATATACAACCTTAAACATACAAACGCAACATATTAAAGGGTAACACAGATTACTCTTCGTTCATTACACTTAAAAGTCATAAAGAGAAAACATGAAGAACATCAAGAAAAAAGCATCAAATGATTGGATGCCAAACATATCTTGACACAAGGGTGACTATACCTTGTTGTTCCATCCAAGATTTGAGGTGGGTCGGAAGAAGAAGTCAGGGCTGGTGGAAGAATCTCTTGCACAGTTCTAAAAAGATAAGAAAATAGAGAGTTATGGAACTTGAAAAAAGAACCTGCTTTACTTCTGATTACTCTCGTATCTATCTCCACAAGGACAAATAGTTTCAGCGTTTCTTGTTATCCACAAATGGGAAATCGCATCCATGTCTGTAGAAATCACAAAACTTACCTTGAAGACATTGTAGCTGAAGCACGCACTGCAGCTTTAGATTTTCTAAGTGATGAAAGGCAAGGAACACACTGGAGCTGAAGTGAAGGATAGTAGCACAGTTTCCATATGGTAGGGGATTTGATGGAGGTCCTATTGGAAGATAACTGAGGAGAAACATCTATAGAGGATGTCAGTCCTGTCAAACCGTTGAAAGTTAGAGTAGCCATTGGTCTGGTTTATGTTTGTATTGGTTTCCTATTGATAGTTACAGGTTTTGTTCTGTTTGCTCTGATTTGAAGGTGTTAGTGGCTCAGGTCCAATCATGCACTACCTACCTCCACCACAATTTTTTTATTTTATCTTCTCTTCCATATTCCAAGTGTGTGCGTATTTTATATGTGTTGAATAACAAAAGAGAGGGATAGAGGGAGACAAAGAGCATCTATTTTATTTTTATTTTTTTCAGATTTTTTATGTTCGGGACTTTGTTCCCTTGTCTTGTACCGTCCCTTTACGTCTACCATCTTCTCTTGTATAAGATATAAGTCGGATTGAGCTCCCGACTTCTAACCATGTATTAAGCTCACATATATTGTTTAATATACTTCCCGATTTAGTATCTATTTTCTTTGGAATGGTTGATCCCATCTTAACATGTTAATCCAATATAACGATCATCAAACGAAAGTTTCTCCATAAACACTCTTTATTCTCAACTACCGTCTCCGCCTAGCAAGATCATTATATATAATTCACAAGTTTATTGCATCGAATGATTGGATTATTTAATTTGACACAAGTCATCATAGCGCAATATCTATGAGGAAAACCATAACAAACAAACGCATTTTTGTTTTATGCTATTTTGTCGGTAAAGAACGCACGTAGTATTTATGCCTTGGCAGTAATGCATACACTGCAAGGACTGATTACTCGTTTAAAGATTTTAGTTTTGTTTCAAATTGTTAGACGTTTTAGAATTATCATGAACAATAGTTTCCAAATTCAACCCCATCAGGCCATCACTAAATATCTACGAGAAATAAAGGAAGTGCATCCTTGTGAGGCAGGCAAGCAAACCAGTAACAGAGCACATGTGCAGATCTATACATTCAAGTCTGGCGCCTGCTTTACAAATGGAATCACACGTGTGGAGACTCGCTCTTGAGATTATCAATAATCATCAATGAACGGCCCAAACACATATCAACTCCCACTTACCAAAATATGATGCACAAAGCATCAACTACAGACAATGAATACCAACTCGACCTGAATTAAAATAGCAGATGAAAAGGTGAGGGGAAGTAAATAAAAGATCAATCAATATTGAATATACTGCTCAAAGGCTCAAGATGCAGATTCTGGTATTACAAATGAAATGAACAATTATGCGCCTGAAAAATATGAAACAAATACTAATTTTTCCCTTATTTTGTACATAACGGAGATCAATAGATACTAAGTTGTATGAACTGCATCTCCATGGCATTTCATTTTTCTGAAATTCAATCTCAATGGTAATGTCTTTCGCAATTCCTTAAGGAGGTCTTTAAACTCAGGTATCCTGATGGTAGCTTATCAAGTCTCATGTGCGAACAGCCAGACATGCTAATAACAAAGGCATCTCGGAAGCATCGGTCTGTCTGCGCATCAACTATACTACCAAAGCAAGTCTGTTATGACCTTAGAAAGTAAATGAGGAGCGTGGCTATACAAATCAAAAATAAGGATAAAAGGGTATTTCCTTAAACTCCCTCCCAGAAACCAAATGTAGCTCCTCAATACAAATCAAGTGATGATTACGAGCCAGTTATGTCTACCTTTCAAACTAAGTAGTGGTGTTCCCAGAGACTCCACTGGCTGCTCTGATTGAAAATAGGGGCCCACGAAGGGAGCCGCGGCTGATAAGATGCGAATCAAGAAACAAGACTATAACTGTGATATCATCATGAAAATGCCTCCTGACCCCACGATCAATCTTTTTTAAGTCTGAGTATCTCATTTCTCTTTTCTTGGCCGCCTCGCAAAGAGCAGCTTTGACAAGTTTCCTGGCAACGCCCTGCGCAATCATGAGCATTTAAAAGTTCCATCAGAAATGAACTTTTTGATAAAGAAGCATAACAGAGAAAGAAAAGAAATCCTACATTACGTGGACAACTGTTGACAATATCTACTGCCTCCTGATTGCTTAGGTGCTCCCAAAGGCCATCTGATGCAAATATAAGAAACTGATCTTCAGGGTATATTTTCTGCACCGAAATTGAGGGCTCAGCCTTAAGAATTGGCTTATCGAAGGGGGCCGGCAACCTAAATTTAGGCAACAGTGGCTCTCTGTTGAATTCTGCCCTCTTCAGGTAAGCATCCCCTATGGACCTTGAGATCTGCAAAAGTAATAGAGATCTGTCAACAAACAAACTATCCATTTAAGACATCCAGAAAACTTGCAAAATTTCTCAATTATGTACCAGTGTGTCACGAGAACATACAGCCAGATTGCACCACAGCTTACGTAATACTAAACCAAGCTAATCAAACCATTCAGCAAAGATAAACAACCACTTCTACCACTCCATTTTGAGGATACAAGTAAGCAAGGTCACACCACAGCTTACTCCTAATATTCACAACAGGTTCCCAAATACCCATAGGCATGAAGTACTTGGCATGACCTTCTTGCCTATTACAGCATTGGCCATCACTAGCTAAACTTCTCAGAAAAGGGGGAAAATTTTGTGATTTGGGTAAAGACGGAGACATAGAATAATTCACAATTTATTGATGAAGCAAGATCCTCGCAAATTGTGACTAGCATGAGAGACACGATCAGAACAGCAGCATCATATGTAAATAAGTAATCAATAGCAAGAGAGGCAAACCTTGCACACATTTGAGTAAAACTATGGAAAAGCAGGAAATGGATGTTTGCAATCATAAAATTTGAAAACTATCTAGAGAAAGAGAGATATAGCTCAAGATTTACCTGAATGAGACCCTTCACACGCCAAACTTTGTGCTTTAATACAACTATATGTGGATCATCAGGATGCAACGCGTGCAGTTCCTCTCTCACAGATTCCACACTTGCATTGTGTTCAGACGATAGCTGAACAGCTTTCACCTCCTTAAAGGTCTTTTCAAGTCTTCCCAACACCACCCGGGAATCTCCAGCATTTGCAATGTATAAAAGTCCACTACACACTAAACCTACCAAACAACATGCACCAACAGAAGCAATTTGTGGCTTAATTAGCCACTGTTTCTTCACTAGAGAAAGAAATTCCTCTTCCGTTGCCAAAAAAGCTTTGGTGATAACATCTGCAGACATTCCATGGTTCTCTGTTGTGAACTCTGCATCATGAATTGCTGTGAAATCAGTAAACATATGCATTACTCTTATAAACATTGGAAACTTGTGTAGGATAAAAAGAGAGACAGTAAGTCAAAAGTATCACAATGAGAAAAGAAAGAAACTACAACATACATTCAAAAGCTGAAGCATCTATACTCTAATTTCTAAATCACACAATCATGGATGCAGAAATGGTGAGACATGAAGCTCCATAACTCTGGACAAAACTCGCTCTCTCTATATATATATATATCAGTCATATATAACTTTGTAAAACTATGCTTAGTGTTTTATGCTTCTATTCCTTTTGAAAGTGAACAAACAACTCAGATAAAATCTTCAGAGTTCTTCAGGAATCACTAGTCATGACAATTCAAACACCTCCTTTTGTTCAAGTTCATCAGTTACTAAATCCTTGTATCTTTTCTATCACTGGAAATAGAACAAGAGCAACATCTCACTTGAAAAGCATTTTAAAATACAACTGCTGAGCAAGAGGTCCTTTGAGGAGATGAAGAAGCAAAAAAGCTTCATGCATGCAGAGAAAATTACTGCAGTCAAAACATATTACATTTATCACCCGTACTTGGAAACTTCCACATCTACCAAATAGCACCACGAATGCAGAAAGTTCAGATCGCCTAAATGAAAGAACTTGAAATCCACTAATAAGACCAATAATGGAATGAATCATAAACAGGGATCAGGGAACCAAGAAGGCAAACAGAACAAACTACTAAAGGGAAGTATTCCATGAGTTCATGTTATTTCTGAACAACACTGAAATCCACAAGCGAGAGGAAGAGGAACATACTCTTGATGTTATCAAAAAGGTGTTCATTTACAAACCGGGCAGCTTCTGGACCTCCATGGCCATCATAAATTCCAACAAACGTTCCATGAGGGCCTGATTCAAGTGAGCTTAGTGGTCCCGACTCAAGTTGGCTATGGTCTTCTAATAGATTGTTTGCTTGAATCACTGCCATTGAGAAATCTCCACTAACATGCTGCCCTGAATCTTTGTACCACAACAATCCATCAACTCTACCACTAGCATCGCCACCCCTACTTGAATTTTCACCCTCTGTAGACGGCTTCCAGCAAGTTGAAACAATTCTCATAAGTGTAGTGGATACCATTACTTACATATTCTCACCCAAATAACCCAGCAATCAAACTATTTCTTGAATCAATATCAATGACTATATCAAACCCTAATTTTGGTTCTAGCTTCTGCCTAATCTCCAACTTTGTAACAGAAGTTTCAAAAATCAAACACGCATTGATGGACGCAGACACCATTAATCTGCATAAGCACAAAAATAAAGAGATTAGTACCATGCTTGAAAAATCTTTGGCACTATTTAAAGGTATCATTAACATGCAGGAACCATTTATTGTGAGCAACAGGTAAAGTTAGAAGATATAATGTGGGTATGCATGAACTGCAAACTAAAACATTATGATAGGAGAGTAATCTATGCACCCAACACATATCATATAAACTTGAGGATATGCAGGAAGCAATAGGAAGGGTTAATTGCCTATATCCCATTGGCAACAGCAGCAGCAACAACAACAACAATCTGATCAAGCGCAATGATAGGGTATATCCTCATAAACTGGAAATGTTGCATTCAATGACAATATACTTTTCAAGTAACAGGATAAAGCACAACTTTAGTATTGGAAGAGGATATTTTAACCTACGTTGTCAAAATATACGACGATTGATTTCGAGACAAGAAACAAAATGCAGGTACCGTCAAATCTGTATAATAGAAGATGGAACATAATCAATGGGTGAAACCAAAAGCCATTACGCAGGCATCAATGGGTGAAACCAAAAGCTATTACGCGGGCATGACACATCTGAATGTGAGAGGATTCGCATACACGCATAGTTTAGATCAAAATGGCAACCATTGGAGGCTCGAATAAGCAAAATTAAGGAACCGTAAAAGTGTCCTACAATGAGTCAAAATGACACTTCACCGTACCTGTGAATCTATATGTTGATGGGTTTTGTGACAGGAATCAAATTGCAGAAACCATTTATCTGGAACACACAGAGGCAGCAACAGTAAATAATGGGTATAACCCGTAAATTGGAAATCATGAACCACGAGCTATGATGAGAAAAAGAAAGGACTAAAGATCAAAACTTTAAACAATGAGGAATGAAAAAAGAATGAAACTTGCATTCATGAAAAAAGGAAAAAAAAAAAAAAGCAGAGTTCTTTAGAAGCATATACCTTGGCTAATCCAAAAGACAAAAAACAAACAAACTTATACGATCCTCCAATCTTTTAAACTGGAAAACTAAAAACAAGGAAAGCCCAAAAGAAAATTAAATTGACGGGATTTAGTTCGAGGGAAGAACCCAATGAAGGGGAGGGATTTAGAATGTTCTACCAGAAAAAGAAGGGTGTAATAAAAGGTAGATCTGGAGAGAGAAGAAGAAGAAGAGAGATTGAGAAGTTTTGATTGGTTAATGGTTATGAGAGGAAGGAGAGGGCGCCTTGTAAAGAAAGACAGGGAGGGGGGGTGGGGGGTTTTGTTTTAATTATACGACAAATCTCGAGTTTTGAAGAAATCCATGATAAGAGGGCTCTCTTCTCTGATTTATTGTTGAGCTTATTACTGGCCTTTTAGGGGAGGAGGGGGGGTGTTGGAATTTTCGGTTTTTTGGTTTTCTAATTTATTGGCTTTTGTGGGGTTTTGACTTTGACCTACAACGACACCCACCATTTTAGGCTGCTTTTGCTCATCTTCCCCTCTCCTTATTTTAGCATAGGACAGCTTCTCATCTGACAGACTTCTCCATATACACTGTTCAAGAAACAAACCTTTTTGGTAGTGCCAGCTTCTTATTTTTTTTTCATTTTTAGTGTGGTAATATCATAATAATGGGCTCCTCCTCTTTATTTTTTATGATAATTGTAGGTATCAAATTCTCTCACCTAAGGAATTTCCATTGACTTTTTTAATTTTGTTACACGAGCCTACACCTGATAAGTAGTCCCATTTATATTATTTTCCTTCCTGATAAGTCATTTAAATTTTTTTTTGAGAGTAATTGTGGTTTAATTTAAAGAAGAATAGTATAAATTGATCTAATTACACGACCATTAGCAGATGATTTTGAGTAATTTAAATTCTTCAAAATGATGGGCATAGGACCAATTTGAAAACAAGAAAGTGATAAAAGCAGAAGACTTGAAATAGAGCAAAAAAGGAGGACCAAAGAAGCAAAAAAATCACAGGGAAATGACAAAAAAAAAAAAGGCCGTTTTGCTTTTTTATACATTGCCGGCGCTCTCTTTGCTCAAATCGAAACGATGGCATTTTGTCTCAATCTTAACACAAACTACTATCCTCGCTGCTTAACCACCTCAATCACCAGAAAAACTACCAAACCCGCTCTTTCTCCGATCACTCGCAGTCACGTGCGCTCCCTCCAACTGACCGTTAAGTCACGTGCAGCCATATCGGCCGACTCGTCCTCAGCCATGGCCGCCTCCAACTCGGTCCGAGTCGCCGCCGCTCAGATGACTTCTATCAACGACCTCGCCGCCAACTTCGCCACCTGCTCTCGCCTCGTCAAAGTAAGGCTAATCAACCGCCTCACTTATTTTCCGGTTTAACCGTTTAGCTTAAATATTGAGAGTTTTTGTTTTGTATTTACCTGTGGAGGAAGCGGCGTCCGCCGGGGCAAAACTGCTCTGCTTGCCGGAGAGCTTCTCGTTCATCGAAGCTCGCGACGGGGACAGCGTTAAGATAGCTGAACCCCTGGATGGGCCAATTATGAAGCAATATTGTTCTCTGGCTAGGTAATTAGCGGAATTTGTTTACTTACTAGCTCGAATAACGACGTAATTGTTTGATTATTGTTTGATGGTTATGTTGTTTGGTTGTGAATCGTAGGGAGTTTGGGATTTGGTTGTCGCTTGGAGGATTTCAGGAGAGAGGATCGGATGATGAGCATTTGTGTAACACTCATGTTATTGTGGATGATGCTGGCAAGATTAGAAGCAGTTATCGGAAAATACATTTGTGAGTTGCTTGGTTTAGGTTTTATGATGAATGTTATGTTGCGTGTTAGCTTTTCTATGTGAAAATGACTTTTCTTGGGGTTAGCTTCCTTTGCTGCCATGGTGCATTGCCTTTGTGATTCTTGTGGTAAATGATATACCAATAAGAGATGAAATGATTTCTCTTTGAATGAAGGTTTGATGTGGATGTTCCTGGTGGACGGATGTACAAGGAGAGCAGCTTCACTGAAGCGGGTAAAGTTTTTGCCTGTAGATATGAATTGGCTGGCAAATGAACAAGTGTCTTTTGTGGGCATATGATCATTTCTGTCATAGTTTCTGATGAAACTTTAGTTTATTATTCGTGTTTCTCATGTGTGCCTTCTAGACAATGTGCTTCTGTGTCTACAAGAAGGAAAAATATAAGACTAGTTATAAGCTGAACATGGGTGCGTGGGGCCAAATTGCTGGATGTTTCATTGCCAAGATTTTGCTATGTGACTATTGTTTTCGTACAATTTTCTTATGTTTATGATATTCACAGTTTCTTTTTTGGTGGCTAAACTTGTGCTTTATATGATCGATCTGTATTTACTATGTTCTAGGGAAAGATATAGTCGCCGTTGACAGTCCTGTTGGACGCTTGGGTCTCACAGTTTGCTATGATCTGAGATTCCCAGAGCTCTATCAGCAGCTCAGATTCCAACATGAAGCCCAGGCATGTTTCCATTTCCTTGCTTGGTTACAGTTAGTGGTTCCCAGATGGTTTGTAATAAACTCAACTTTTATCTCCAGATCCTATTGGTTCCTTCAGCTTTTACGAAAATAACTGGTCAGGCACACTGGGAGATTTTGCTTCGCGCTCGTGCGATTGAGACTCAGTGCTACGTAAGCAAAGTTTCTACCTTCAATAATTAACTTTTTGTCACAGCTACTTGTGATTGTCAGCAATTTATTGCTGGATAAATTACTTCTGAATTGTCTGCATAAAATGTCACTTCTTGCTCCTCACTGATCATAATGACTAATGAGTATATTATCAGGTAATTGCTGCAGCACAGGCTGGAAAGCATAACGATAAAAGAGAAAGCCATGGTGAGACATTGATAATTGATCCTTGGGGAACAGTGGTTGTTCGATTGCCAGGTGAGTACTAGCATCTCTTGTATGAGAAAGCTAATAGTTCGCTGCTTATCCTAGGATGATTCTTTTTTTCTCAAGAGTCTTTTATGCATAGCTGTCTAACTATTTGCATTACTCAATGCTCTCTGGTGTGGGAGAATGCCTTTAATTTTACTCCACCACCTGTGCTGCAATTCCTGTGCACAGCTTTATTTGTTTTGTTGTTGATACAGCCTTGGCACTTGTGGTGTGATATTGTTCATAACAAACAATGCTTCTCTTTGTTGTAGATCGGCTCTCAACTGGGATTACAGTTGCTAACATCGATTTCTCATTCATTGATTCTGTGAGAGCCAGGATACCAATTGCCCAGGTACTATTGCCTAATTTACATATGAATATGAGATCAATTTAAAAGCAAGAAATCAAACTAGAAGGGAGTTAAAACAAACATCAATTAGAAGGCTAAACGTGGACCAGACAACACTCTTCAAGGCCATGACTGCCCAGGCCTTTGGGATATTTGGAGTTCAAATATCAACAAGTACAAAAATGGACTTGTTGGCTCAATCGATATGCAGTTGGAGAAGTATTTGATATTCAAGCCCCGCATTACCAATAGTTGATTTGTCTGCTGTTCTTATAACTGCATGACTCCGATATTGGCAGCATTGCGCACTATTACCTAGCCTAGTTGTCCAGTGCAACTTTTGTAAGCACTTGGTTTCTAACTTCTGCAAGATTGGTAGGCATCAAATCGTTAAAATTTGCGACCAATAGAATGACTATTCTGATGCTACGCATTATATAGTTTAAACAAAGGCCAGATAAGGGTCTAGAACGTGAGCAGCTGAGCCAGATGTTACCTGTAGGAGTAGGTTTTTGTGGCCTTGTTCATGTTCATTTTCCCCTGCTATATGAATGTCTAGGCAGCATATGTATGTACTGTGTGTGGTCTGTAGTTGCGTGCCTGCATGCTCAGGTGCGGATAAGGACATGTTTGTTTGGGACTTTGGCCTGTGAGAGGCTTTTAGTGGCAGGATACGGTACTTGCTTTGCAATTGCATGTTGCTTGCATAAATATATTTCAGTGTTCTGTTCCAGGCTAAGTAATGGGATCATTTTTTTTCTTTGCAGCAAAGGAAGCCTATCGACTTCTGGAAATCTGCGTCTCTATGATGTTTGAAGAGTATGCTAAGCGATTTTGTGTATGCTATTATGTGTAAAATATGTCAGAACTTTGCAAGCTCTTATACTGTGTATACTTGGGCGACCAATGATATGAAATTTTGGATGTTAAACTTATATGAATGGGCAAGCCCTGATTTCATATGTACATCAACTTGTACGTGAGCTCATATACATTTTCGAATAATTTTTTTGGCAGTAAAGCCTGCAGGAGTTTAGTTTTAGACCAATGTGCATGTGTTCTCAAGCTTTGATAACAAGAAGTGCCTCCCAAAAATCTATTTAAAAAAAATCTCTGATATGAAGAAAGTAAACACATGACAAGGGATTTTGAGTGAATTGTCATCCATGACAAACTAGCAAAAGACTATATATAGCTCTGGAGAACAGAGAAACAACCACTACGTACAGTTACAAAAAGTTGATCTTGTAATTCTATTTCTATGAGTTGATATCTTCTTTACCCACCGGTATCGAGGGAAAATGGAAATTAACAAAAAAAAAAACCCTCAACATTCAACTTTCAAAGTATAGGACTATAAACTATGAACAGACACACACACACAGGCTATCCAAAAGAATCCAGCTCTCGTCACAGTCATTGTAGCAGAAACTCTCGCGTGGAATCGGGACTGCCAAGAATATCGAAAGGTCTTTTCCCCAAAGCATCCTTTAGAATTGTGATTTGGCCTTCCTTGAGTAGTATGTCTTCATCAAGAGCATCTATCTTCTTCTTCAACATGTTAACCTCTGAATTCAGCAACATGTTCTTCTCGTTGTACTGTTTCACTTCCTCCCACATCAAATCTCTCTCCTGTGAAACTTTTGGTAGCATGCCCCTTATTATTGTCAGTTCTTTTGTAGATTCTTCCAGGCTGTTTTGAAATCTGCTCATGGTCTCATCCTTCTTTAGCATCTGATAAAATAAAATTTACACACAAGCAATCAAATGGAGTTCAGCGACAAATTTAAGATTCATACTAACGAGGGAGTAACCTAGTGTGACATTAAATTCGACCAATCAAGCTAAGGTTAAATCATGTTCGGTTGGGTACCAAGGACAACGGAAGTAATCAACTTCATTTTAGTAGTTTTGGATCAATTTCTAGCACTCGGAAGTTTCAGATATTTAGTAGGTGCATTCATTCTATCAGACCAAGTCCAAAATATTATAAGTCCCATTAATTTCAGACTTACCCACAATTCACACTTTCTTTCTTTATGTTTGCCGACTTTATATATCTGACATACGTCACCATCAATATCGAAAAAAATTGCAAGACATTTCAACTGTGCTGACGAATATTCTATATATTTGACAACGAACCTGTAGAGTTAAAATTTATGAAGTGCATGCAAGTATTCAGCAATGGAGACTCACTCGTGCAGAAAAGTAATCAAACAACAAATTTTGCAAAATCTGATGTTTCAAGGGTTACCTGAAGTTCAAAATCTTTCAACTTGTGATTGGCACACGAAAGGTTATCCTGTGCATTCTGGAGTTCACATCGAAGGATGTCATTGCCCCTGACTGCAGCAGCTAGCTCAGCTTGCAACTGCTCAACTTCCAACTCTTTAGAGTACAGCTTCTCCCTTAACAGACGGGTAAGCAAAATCTCCTCCTTAAGCTCAAGTCGTAGAGATTCCTATATAGATGAAAAGAACAAACAAGTGAAAAATTGGAAGGATGAAAACAAGTTCAACCGCAAAAGCTATTAATTTCAGCATTGGGCACCAATAAACAAAAAACAGAGTGATCATACGTACCTCTGATTTCAGATGATTTAGTTTCCCTGACCCATCAGTGTTAGTGCACGGTGAATGAGATATCGAAGAAATTGAATTGGCCTTCTCCTGCAGCAAAGATGATGCCATATGCAAACTCCTTGTCAGGCTTTCAGTGCCACGCCTAAATCCCTTTACTTTAACATCAGACTCAAGGATAAACTGCCCATCTATCCCGTGCTTATTTTCTTGAAGTTGGCCTAATTTCCCTTTGATGTATTCCAATAACTTGGAGCATAGTTGGTTACTGTCCTGTAGCATGGATATTCCCTGATTCTCCAAATAGCATGTCCTGGTCCACAGTTCCTTGTCTAGCTTGAAATACAAAGCACCAATCTCTTTGGCATTTCCTTTCATGCGATTCAATAAGTTGATATTCTCATGTCGAAGAGAATCACTTTCAAGTCTCTGAGATTCCACCTCCCTTCTCAGAGCCAATTCTACTCCAGTCAACCTCATTTGTTCCATTTGCAATTTTGCCACACGCTTGTCAGGCTTCTCCAATGCCTGCTCCTTAAATCCTTCTCGCAACCCCTCTATTGTCTTCTCCTGATCGCTACATGTCCTCAACAATCTAACAATGGATTTTTGCAGCTCTTTGCAATCCTCATCCTTTTCTTCAAAATTTCTTTTGACACAATCAAGAGCTTCTTCTGCTGCTGAAAATTTTTCCTGTAATTCAGATAATTTTTCCTTCAAATCTTGGTTCTCCTCATCCAACTCCTCCACCCTTTTTGTCAAGTGACTGAGCTGTTCATTAGAATGTTTTATCACATTTTTACTTTCAGTTTCTCTCTCATTAAAGGAAGAGACTTCCCTCTGAAGTGACACATTCTGCTCAGCAAGCTCTCGAACTCGGTCCCGAAGCCTTTGCTCTTCCACTTGGTACTTATCAAGCTTCAAAGACCAATCAGTAGACCTTCTATCCAACTCCTTCTCCAGTGCTGACTGCAGCTCATTCTTCTCTTTCTCTAATCTTCGGGTCTGTGACTCAAGTTCTGCCTTTGCTGCTCTAAGTTCTTCCTTGGCAAAATCCCTCTCATTAATTTGAGACTTCAGAAGGCCTGAAACCTCAATCGCCAAGCTTATCTTATCTTCCATCAACTTCTTGATACATTGAATCAACGATGGCACATCAAACCCAGTAAGTTGGAGAAAGGTTTGTTGATCAAGTTCTTCAGATAGATGTAAAACCCTCTCCTCAGCTTCCTTGGATCGTTGTTGCAATTCCAAATCTGAGGCATCACCAATTTGGACATTGTTCAGAAACCCTGCATTGCCTTCGTGGTAAAAGTTTTGTTTTTGAAAACTTGAAAAATCGCATCCATCATAACTGTCGATGTTATCATAAAGTTCCTGCGATGAGTGACTTTTAGGGGCATGGCCATCCATCTTTGAATCAAAGTACCTACTATCAGGTTCTCCATAGATGTCTTCAAGAGTTATGGGAATATCATGTTCAAACTCCTTTGAATTTGATTTTGGAAGCACGTAAGTTTGGGAGAGTCTCTCAATGACATTTTTTGCAAGTCTCCGTGGAGATTCATGACCAAATCCATTCTCCACCCAATCTCTAGAAGAAAATTGAAGGCGAGTACCTTTAGCATCCCTAAATGATTGAGATCTGGGTTTGTCTTTGACACTATCTGTCGGTGAAGTAGGAGCTGTATTTTGAACCCGTGGAGGGAGCCTTCCACCACTTTGACCTGTTGCAGAATAATTTCTCCTCGAACTGTTTCTGGACTTGCTCCTTTCCTGCTGCTGCTCTCCATCAATGTAGCGATCTAAAACTTTAGTTGAGGCATTACTGACAGAAGAATTTCCTGAAAAATCTGGATGAGAATGAGAAGAACTAGGTCTTTCCAGTGCATTTGCATTTTGAACAGCAGACACATCAATCTGCTTTGGTTTAGACTTCCTTTCAGGCGTGACAGCCCGCCTACTGAAACCAGAAACCAAAAAAGTTAATATAAGTATGCAAGTTTAATAAAAAGGGGAATAGAAATTCAAGGTGCATAGGGTTTCATTCAAAAGAACCAGGCATCATTGAATACAAATACAGTGCAAATCAGTTAGAATGAAATCAGCCCTGAATTCCAAACACTAAACCAGGCAATATTAAAAAATGGAACACCGGATAATGGAGGAGAGTCAGGAGACAATACAAAGACTTAAAAAAGGATGCTGTACATCTTTTATTTTTCTTCACCAATATCAAATCTAACTAAAACGGAATTCATCGATAAGCAATCAACGAAACAGCACATAAGAAATGAAATGAACTCGAACTTTCTATCAAGTATATAAATGAGACTATCAGCATAATGTTGGTCAGTTGAACTCACTGAGATGAATGATTGCATTGACTCCTGCTAGTACCACTAGAAGGAGATCTATTTTGATCGCCAGTAGAGGACAAGATCTTCTTTTCCAATCCCTCAGCAAGAAAAGCAGCTGATGAGTACGAACGGCTTCTTCTTAGACCAGCAGAAAGGTTTGAACTCTGGCTCTCACTTGCTTGTTTTTGGAATTTTGAAAAGAACCCTCTTGGGCTCCGGAAATCTTTCTCAGCCTTATCACAAACTCGATTGTTCAATCCATGCTCAAATGGGACCTCCCAAACTTGCTTATCTTTTGATGGTGGTGAAGAGGAAGAAGATTTGAAGGAAAAGAATTTCTTCATCTGTGTATCTCAAACCAGAACCACAAGCTGAAGATCATGAAAAACAGTTGTTCTTGATACTGGACTCTACAGCAAGCCCTGATGACAAATATAGCTCAACTAGACCTGAAAATTACATTACAAGGACAAGAATTAACGCATTAGAATCCATTAAGAGTTCTGTAAAGGACAGATTATGGAAAAGCAAGCACAGACATAATCAACCTTGGTAAACAAACAACTACAAGCAACTTCCAGTAATGCAACAAAACTACGGTATTTATTTAAATCGTTTGTACCAATACATTTAACGCTCAGATATCTGAATCAAGGAAAACCAGTGAAAGCATATCAGTGCAAGCAGAAAGATACGATCGAAAACTGAATGAACAGAGATAATCCATGGGCTTAGTGTACTTCACTACACGTAGCAAATGAAGGGAAGTGCTTTTAAAGGATTTAACAACAGATGCAATACATTAACAGGTAGGCAAATTACCAAGAGAGTAGTTAAATAATCACCTAATACACAAGAATCAATAAAGAAGAGTGTACGGAACTGATTCAGTACTTATAAACAAATTATATAATACCAAAAGCAAAAATCATCACAATCACCAGACATCATAAGTCAGGACCGCTACTCTAACGCAACCCGTCACCTAAATATCAATTAACCAATTTACCCTATCCCTGAAAAGAACCCTAACCTTCTACCAATCAACCACCATCCTCAAAATGACTAGTAAAATGATAAGCCTGACCCAAACGCGATCAAATTATCAAACAAACACATCGAGATTCGAGACAATCTATCAACCCCAACTAGATTTCGATAAATCTCTAAAATGTAAAACAACAAGAATAAAATTAACATTTAGATTAAGCATAACAAGAGAAACAGACAACGCTTGGTTCCGCAGAAAGAAAGTTCAAATCGCACACGCAACTCACCAGAGTAACTTTCCAGTAAAAGAAAAGGAACAGAAACTAGCCGTCTCTCTCAAGATTCTTAATCTTTTTTCAGTTTTCTCGGCAGCCAAACACGGAGCCAGAAAATGAAACAAAATAGTAAAAGGAAAACGTGACTTACACAGAAACTACTCTACTGTACTCTCCTCCTGCTCTACTAACGGTCAAAATTTGATGTGACACTTGTGTTACATGCAAGAATCATTAAAAAGCACACCACAAAGAGGAATTCGAATAACAGGCAATTAATGATTGGATTTTATTGTTTAAACGGAAATTAAGAGGAGTTATTAACTTACCGTTAATAGTGAGATACTATACTAAAAAGCTCCCTCAGGTAAGATTCAAAATTCTAACCAAGAAATCACTTAAAGAAACCGAAATTCAAGGGAGGAGGACACTTACGGTACTAAAAAATAGAGCAGGAGATCGTTATTAACTGTTAAGGAAAGAAATTCAAAATATGAAAACGAAATGCGGCTTGCTTTGTAGTTACTACTTACTGGTCAGTGTAACGGCGTCAAGGGGGCGGCGCCGAGGTTGTTTGATCGGTGGCGGAGTTGACGGTGACGGAGGAGTATCTATCTGGTGGTTGGTGTGTGAAAAGATCAAAGATGGAAATTCGTAGAGAGAGGGAGTAAGTGTGGTTTTTGACGGAGAGAGAGCCAAATGGGAGAAAAAGAAAGGAGAAGGCTCTCTCTTTCCATACACCCCCATAAAACCCCTTTAATCCTTCTAACCTCCCATTAAACCAGTGCTTTACATAAAATTTTAGCGACCTACGGCGCCTATTTCACCTTTCCTCGCCCGAGGGTTAAACACTTTTCACTTTATAAACCCTCCACACTAGGACACTCCCCTCCCAAATCCTTTTCTAACTCTGACTTTTCTGTAGAGACAAGCCATGATTCTTGAAAAAATTAACATACCTTCCTTTTCTTTTTTTTTCTTCCGCACTGGTGTTTTGGACCAACCTGTCTTTAAGGAATAACAACGGACCTAGACTAATCCAGCTCATGGCATCATTGGAATCATAAAATTTGGCGCCACTAACCTCTAGTGATGCGTTCTCTACACTCCTTTTCTTTTTCTTCCTTTATGGTATATCTTAGTCTCCGCAAAATTCTTTCAAGTGCCACCTTTTGACAATGGATATGATGTTTAGAAGATAAACATTGTTAGCAAAATGCTTGTAAAAGGCAATAGATTATGGGTTGTGTATCTCTTTTGTGATGCATCATGATGCACATGGAGTGTCGTTTTAATTCATCAAACTTTTTTTTCCCCATTACAGGTATGTGTAATCATCCTTCTCCTCCGTATGGATAGGTCCATTATGATTTTTTTCGTAAAGGAAAAATGGGTCCATAATGAGGACTAAGAAAAATGGAAAACAAAGAGATGGACAGAATGCAACTTTTTAAGCTTGGCCATTAAAGCAAAACTATTTCTCAAAAAAAAAAACAAAAGGAGAAAACATAAATGAAAAGACAACGATGCGTAGAATTATAAATTTATAATGAAGGTTTTCCTCTATTGGAAATACTCCCACAAAGAATCAACATAACCAAACCAAAACTATAATCTTTTTGCGTTGAACTTGAAACTTGAATTCTCAAGTTTAGTCCATCAGTTGATATACGTACCTCATCCAGTGATGGGTTAGAGAAAATCATTGAACCTTCGAATTTTGATGACTTCTTTTAGTGTTTGAAGTCCGTAATAATTAAAATTGGATTCCAGAATTGATAAAAATAAAGAAATATAACAGATTTAGGAAAAGCATGCACGCTTCATCCATATAGAAATCAGACATGGTATTACTTCCCTGGAAGAAAATCTCATGATTTCCTTGAATTATGTCATATCCATGTTTTTTTATTAATAATGGTTGGGTGTATATTCCATTTATATATGTAGACTAAGAGAGGATGCGACTCTATTAAATTGATCAGCCATGCCCCTACATGCATGCTAAAAATCCTGTTGTTGATGTTTTTTTAGCCTGCATTAAAAAGATTGCAGGATATTATTTATTGCTCCTAAATATAAACTTCTAAGATGTATGAAATTCCTGATTAACAACAATCCAAACTAAATTGTGTATATGATATCCAAAACTAACAACAATCAACGACAAAAAATCCAAAAATTAAAGCAAGCCAAGTAAAAGAGATGTTTAGGAATTGAAAATATTTTGAAAGCGTCTTTTAATCAGTCCATCAACCATACTTGTTTCAACAAGTCCACACGGGTCCTCATCGTCAAAAATAGCCAACTGTTATTGACCTAAAAAAATAGAAAAAGAATTTTGAATACTTCGTTCTTTATATATTTGTACTCTACATCACAATAAAAAATTATTTTAAGCATAAGTTCGCACATTTTTGTGCAACAATTCCATATTGTATGTTATACATTTTTAGAATTTGAATTATAATATAAATTAAATATCATTATCTATTGATGATATAGTCATCTTGTCGTTGATTGATTATTAAATAATTATTTGGTTAAAGATATTTCTGAATCGATCGTATTCTTAATAATCCTCATCTTTTTGCATTTTTGCAGTTCTAACTAGCTTAAAATCTCAAACTTTCAGGGCCCATATGTATCAGGACGAAAAGCCCTCGGAGCCCATGTGTATCAGGACGAAAGGCCAATATGTGTTAGTATCAATATTAATTGAGCCTCATTTTCTATAACTTTATTAATATCCTTAAACTCTTCTTATTGCAAATGGTATATAGTTAAATCTAAGTTCGACATTCCTAATCGCAAGTCTTTGCGCGATATGCTGTCGATCTTGCGTCAAATAGTCAATGTAAAAAGGATATAGTGAAGTTCTATGTGCCTTGACTTCATAGCTAACCATATAGATTCACGGCCTAAACAAAGTAATTGAATCACGTTGCATTTTGTAGATAATGTATGTCTATAATGTATACATGAGAATGAAGCAATACGAAACCCTTTTCTTTGGTGTTGGAGCATTGGAAAAACGTGGGTGGCTTTCCAGTAGGGAACATAAACTTCTTATCTTTTAGTGGAAAGACAAATATAAACTTCAACATATGAAATTTGTCCTTATAATATTAGCAGTATGGCGATGAAACGCCCCGACCTGTATTTACCATACACAGTAAACACGTGCCGAAACTGTAACGACCCAACCAAACAAAACCCAGCATACAGTGTATACATCAGTAATTCTGGCTCAACAGCCCAAAATATAAACATCAATAATATCACTACCGGCCCAAGGCCCAACAATAACAAAAAGTAGCACAGCAGAAGACTTAATAACTCACAAAGACACTGTATGCGACACTGATGCAAACTATGGATCCGAGTCCTGTCCAAGGGATAACGTTGCAGTCTGTCTGGATTGCATCAAACCTGAACCACAAATAACTCAACCTACGGGATGAAAGCCCGCAGGTGAGGAGTGAGTCCGAAGTGCTCACCGACGAAGGATAGACAATCAATATTGAAACGCCCCGACCCGTATTTACCGTACACAGTAAACACGTGCCGGAACTGTGACGACCCAACCAAAATAGGACCAAGCATACAGTGTGAACAATAATAACTCGGCCCAACGGCCCATAATAGTAAAACATCATAATTAACAAATCTGGCCCAATGGCCCAATAATAACAGAAGTATGCACACTAAAAATTACTCAAGTCCAAAAACATAGGCTAAACAGCCCAACCGAAAGACACGACCCAAAAGACTCAATAAAACCAATTATCCAATTTTATCTTTCCCGGGCCCCGTCACGGATAAGCTAAGGTCGTACCAGGTTATCAACCTGTTCCTGGTGCCAGATCAAAAAAAAACCCGGGATCAACATCCCAATATCAAACTCAGGGATCAACATCCCAATCAAACCGGCATCAACATGCCCATCAAGTAACCCAGATCATGGCACCACAAAACAGTCACAAACCATCCGGTCGTACCTCTACTTACCACGTGACAATTATATACAATACCAAACAAGCACCGGGATAGACATCCCGAGCCAAAACACAACAAAAGCACAGCATCTAACAATGCAACAACACCAAACACAATAACCGAGTAATAAGGCACATATTGAAGGAAATCCATCCTCACCTTGGCCGATTACTCAACTTCGGAAACTATGACCGGTCCGACGCCGGCTCCTCGGGAAACTGCCCGATATCCAAACCTATACCACAAGACAATATATACACTGACATAAATGCACATAATCGGTACTATGATGCCAACATTACGATATATACCCATCCCGGTTCTTATCTGTTATTATTATCTTTTATCGAAAATAATTAACCGTACGTACATCCGAATATTATTTCGGTACTATACCTTAATTAAAATTCTTTTCAAAATATATTTTCATAAAATAACCATAATTTCCAAAATAATAATATCCATAATTTTTCCAAAAAAAATAATAACCTATTTATAATTTTCAGAAAACATTTATATAGTATTTATCTTTTTCTAATTATATATAATAATACTTTCCAACACAAAATATAATTAACTTAAATTTACAAAATACATATTTATTTACATATACCACAATCATAATTTTCCAGAGAAAATAATATACAAATTATTTTCCAGAAATTATTTTCAAGGCATATATATAATTTTCCAAGTAATATTAGTTTTTCCTAAAACATTACTTAATTATTTTTCAAAGTAAATATATTTATATTTTCCTGAAAATTCCAGAATTAAATTAGCCATAATTTTCTCAAAATAATTATATAATTTTTTTCCAAAAATAATATACCAGATTGATAAATAAATACATATATCCATATATTATTTCTTTTTTTTTTTAAACTGGACTGGGCCATGAACAGTAAGCCCATGCCCAGCCCAGAACAGCCCAACAGGTCAGGCCCAGGAGCCCAAGCCCAGGCCCGATCCGCGAGGCTCAAATCCAATAACCCAACCCACTAACACAACCCGCGGATCCGGGTCGTACCATATCGTAAACGGGTTAAACCCACTACCTACGGGTTACGGGTCCTCACCTCGGGTTGAACGGCTGAGACGGCGGCGGAAGGCACGACGCAGCGCGAGGGAGTGCAGCGCGAGGTCGGCATGAGGCGGCGACTCCAACGGTGGTGGAAAGGCAGCGAGACGCGTCGCGACGGCTGAGCAGGAGGCGGAGGAAGAGGATCCGCGGGTTTCGCCGCGGGTCAACGGCTCCACGGCGCGCGTCAGGCGGCGGAAGGCGACGGGGAAGGCGGCGTTCAGTCGGCGACAGGACGGCGAGCACGGTGGTACCGGTGGTGCGTCGAGATTCGGCGGGGAACGGCTCGAGGTGAACAGTAACGAGGAGGAACTGGGTTGACGGCACTGTTCACCGGCCCTTTTCTTTTTTTTCTTCTTTTTTTCTCCATATTTTCTTGCTTTTCTTCTTATTTTCTTTTCTTTCATTTTCTTGATTTTCTTTCTTCTTCTCTCTTTTTTTTCTATTTTATTATTTTTTTCTGTTTTATTTTTTTTCCCCGACTCTTATTACTTTTTTTTTCTTTTTTTTCCTTTTTCTTTTTTTTTCTCTCTTCTTTTCTCTTTTCTCTCTTTTTCTTTTTCTCTCCTTTTCTCTCTTTTTCTTTTCTCTCTTTTTCTTTTTCTTCTCTTCTTCCTCTCCTCACCCGGCTGCCTTTCCTTTCTTTATACAGAAAAAAAATTACTATTAAACATGTGATGTCCAATAATATGATTCGTCTCCGTTACGGGCGAATCCGATCCGGACCAGAAAATAACAGATACCTCCTTAGTTATTTTCCGGTGTGATTTTCCGAGAAATTCCGAAACCCGAAAAATACCAACTTAGTTCCGAAAAATCCACGGAAAAATCACGAGCGCGGGAAAACCCTCGGTTTCGAAAAACGACGCTCGATTTACCTTGAATTAATTACCCAAGATTAATTCAACAGTAAATCACGGTAAATAGACTTTTACAGTCCGGTAAAAATCCAAAATTTTTACCCGGGCTGTTACATCCTCGCTGCTGAAACATTTTCCATTCTTTGCATGATGCTTTTGGAAGAAAATCTCATGATTTCCTTGAATTATGTCATATCCATGTTTTTTTCTTAATAATGGTTGGGTGTATATTCCATTTATATATAGACTAAGAGAGGATGCGACTCTATTAAATTGATCAGCCATGCCCTACATGCATGCTAAAAATCCTGTTGTTGATGTTTTTTAGCCTGCATTAAAAAGATTGCAGGATATTATTTATTGCTCCTAAATATAAACTTCTAAAATGTATGAAATTCCTGATTAACAACAATCCAAACTAAAATGTGCATATGATATCCAAAACTAACAACAATCAACGACAAAAAATCTTAAAATTAAAGCAAGCCAAGTAAAAGAGATGTTTAGGAATTGAAAATATTTTGAAAACGTCTTTTAATCAGTCCATCAACCATACTTGTTTTAACAAGTCCACACGGGTCCTCATCGTCAAAAATAGCCAACTGTTATTGACCTAAAAAAATAGAAAAAGAATTTTGAATACTTCGTTCTTTATATATTTGTACTCTACATCACAATAAAAAATTATTTTAAGCATAAGTTCGCACATTTTTGTGCAACAATTCCATATTGTATGTTATACATTTTTAGAATTTGAATTATAATATAATTAAATATCATTATCTATTGATGATATAGTCATCTTGTCGTTGATTGATTATTAAATAATTATTTGGTTAAAGATATTTCTGAATCGATCGTATTCTTAATAATCCTCATCTTTTTGCATTTTTGCAGTTCTAACTAGCTTAAAATCTCAAACTTTCAGGGCCCATATGTATCAGGACGAAAAGCCCTCGGAGCCCATGTGTATCAGGACGAAAGGCCCATATGTGTTAGTATCAATATTAATTGAGCCTCATTTTCTATAACTTTATTAATATCCTTAAACTCTTCTTATTGCAAATGGTATATAGTTAAATCTAAGTTCGACATTCCTAATCGCAAGTCTTTGCGCGATATGCTGTTGATCTTGCGTCAAATAGTCAATGTAAAAAGGATATAGTGATGTTCTATGTGCCTTGACTTCATAGCTAACCATATAGATTCATGGCCTAAACAAAGTAATTGAATCACGTTGCATTTTGTAGATAATGTATGTCTATAATGTATACATGAGAATGAAGCAATATGAAACCCTTTTCTTTGGTGTTGGAGCATTGGAAAAACGTGGGTGGCTTTCCAGCTACATGTAGGGAACATAAACTTCTTATCTTTTAGTGGAAAGATAAATATAAACTTCAACATATGAAATTTGTCCTTATAATATTAGCACTATGGCGATGAAACGTCTCGGCCCGTATTTACCATACATAGTAAACACGTGCCGGAACTGTAACGATCCAACCAAATAAAACCCAGCATACAGTGTATACATCAGTAATTCTGGCTCAACAGCCCAAAATATAAACATCAATAATATCACTACCGGCCCAAGGCCCAACAATAACAAAAAATAGCATAGCGGAAGACTTAATAACTCACAAAGACACTGTATGCGACACTGATGCAAACTATGGATCCGAGTCTTGTCCAAGGACTAACGCTGCAGCCTGTCTGGAATGCATCAAACCTGAACCACAAATAACTCAACCTACGGGATGAAAGCCAGCAAGTGAGGGGTGAGTCCGAAGTGCGCACCGACGAAGGATAGACAATCAATATGCAACACTATAAATTACTCAAGTCGAACACAAGCAAAAACCGACAAAATTCACCAAACCAAATGACTCGACCCAAAACCGGTCCAAGACCAAAAAGACTTAAACAAAAATCCAATTTCCAATTTTATCTTTCCGGGCCCCGTCACGGATAAGCTAGGGGTCAGACCTAGTTATCAACATATTCCGGGTGCCAAGCCAAACCAAGAGAGCCCAGGGATCGACATCCCAAAAATAAGAACCCAGGGATAGACATCCCAAATATAATCACGGGATAGACATCCCAAGCATAGACATGTTTATCACAAGTAACCCAGGTCATGGCCATCACAAAACAGTCTTAAACCATCGAGTCGTACCACTACTTATCACGTGACAATTATATTACCATCATCCAAACCAAATCACAGGGATCAACATCCCTAACCAAAATACCGGGATAGACATCCCATCCAAAACCGAGGATCAACATCCTTATCACAAATTATTATTTAACCCATTATACTTATACCAAAAGACACGGAAATAATCATCCAAAACTCAATGTACGGGGATAAACATCCCAAAAACAATCAGGACACTAGGATAAACATCCCGAAGCATACCACAGCAAATGCAACAACCAACAGTGCAACAATCATCAAACACAACAACCGAGTAATACAGGCACATATAGAAGGAAATCCATCCTCACCTTGGCCGATTACTCAACTCTGAAGGTAATGACCGTTCCAAGGCCGACTCCTCGGGAAACTGCCCGATATCAAAACCTATACAACAAGACAACATGCTCACATAAATACACATAATCGGTATACTATGATGCCAAAACTGCGAAATACCCCATCCCGGTTCATATCCTTTATTATCTTCTTTTACCGAAAATATTATACCGTACGTATATCCGAATATTACTTCGGTATTTAATACTTTAATTCTTTCCAAAATATTTTTATGAAGTTATTTATCATTTTCCAAAAATTATTGTCATTATAAAATATTTTTTTTGAAAAGATATATATTTACATTTATATTTACAAAATTATTTATATAAAATAATTATATTTTTCCAAAAATATAACTACTATAACATAATTCTCTGAAAATATAGCGTATGCTTATACTCCCAAAACATTTATAGTATATATATCATTTTCTAAAGTAGTCATTATTTAGTAATTTTGCAAAGGATATAATTCTTATTTTAACTACCTTAGTTTTTGAAAATAATATAACATGATGATTACTTTATTTATTTTCACAAAATAAACCACATACTCTATGTACTCATTTTTTCCAGAAAATATCCAATCCATATTGCATATATATTTATTTGTTATCATATTTTTTTCTAATTTTTATTTTTTTTAACTCGGACTGGGCCAAGGTCCAAGCCCAAGCCCAGTGTCAAAGTCCAAGTCACAAGCCAGGCCCAGTCCAGCCCACGGTTAGACCCACACGGATCCGGGTTGTCCTATATCGCAAACGGGTCAAGCCACAACATACGGGTTGCCACCTTGTGTGGTCAACGGCGGCGGCGCGACATGGAAGGGAGGCGACGGCGGCACTGCTGACGGGGCGAGACGCGGCGGCGTCGTGTGCGGTGGTGGCGTCTTGCAGCATCGAGCGAAGAGGAAGGACGAGGGTGGTGCGTCCTGGCCGTCGGCAGCAACAAGAAGATCGACGACGGTGGTTGCTGGAGCTGCAGGCGTGCGACTCGGTTCGGCTACAACGGTGGCGCGGCGACAGCAGGGAGAGGACGGCGAGGAGGCGCGGCTCTCTGCTCGTCGTCGTCGTGTGGAGGGCTGAGCAAGGCGGCACGGTGAAGAGGAAGGTGACGGTCGGCGGCTCAGGCGGCAACTCCTCCTCCTCCTATTTCTTTTTTTTTCTCTTCTTTTCTTTTTCCTTTCCGATTTCCATTTCTTTTTTTTCCCTTATTTTTCTTCTTCTCCTTTTTTTTTCCCTCTCTTTCTCTTTTTTTTTCTCCCTCTCTTTCTCTTTTTTTTTTTCTTCCTTTCTTCTTTCCCTCTTCTCCCCTTTCTTCCTGCTTTCTTTTAAAGAAAAATGAACACTGTGGGCGGCTGATGACACAGGAAAATGGTGACTTGCCTTAATAATGCAGCTTGTCTGCATTATGGGACGAGTCCAATCCGGACCAAAAAATAACTGATACCCCCTTAGTTATTTTTCCGGTGTGATTTTTCTGAGGATTCCGGGGCCCGAAAAATACCAACTTAGGTCCGAAAAATCCACGGAAAAATCGCGAGCGCGGGAAAACCCTCGGTTTCAAAAAAAGATGCCCGATTTAACTTGAATTAATTAACCAAGATTAATTCATTCGGTAAATCGCGGTAAAAAGACTTTTACAGCCCCGGTAAAAATCCAAATTTTTACCCGGGCTGTTACAGTCTACCCACCTTAAAAAGAATTTCGTCCTCGAAATTCCGTCTTATCCGTGGGTCCTACCACGGTAAGCTTCTGGCACACTATGCCAGCTGTCCAAACTCAACCCGAGATACCGCTTATACCCTTAAGCGACATCTCGTCCTCTATAAAAAACCAAACCTCATGACTGGCAAACTCACACACAGCCATGGACTCTCCAATCCGATCTCGAACTACCTCAGACTCCGAGGATGACAACTACATCGGTGGTACTGCTTTCCCGATAAGCTCCGATGAAGAACCGCCAAGGAAGCGCTTCAAGACGAACATCGTCTGTCTGAAAGAACACATGGTCATCTCCAGCAGACGGCGAAAGAAGCATGCTGGCAAAGAAGCTGAGGATCGGAAGGGCAAAGCAATGGCTGAAAGCAACACTCCACTGCAGACACTATCGTAGCTGAACGTCTCACTGAGGAAGGTCAGCTCGGCGGTGATGCAGATAGAAGTGGCGTGCGCGGAACTCTTCCCCCACGTCAAAAACATCCAAAAGCTTGTAAAAGACTTAGAGAAGCATGTAACTCAATAGAGTACTTCTTCTCTGTTGTAAAACTGTTATGAATAAATAAAATAAGTTTTTTTTTTAAATCAAAACTCTTATGTTACGAAGTCTTATGTTAAACAGAAAATCAAAACATCTCAAAGCAAAACAAAAATCAACAATAAGAATATAAAATCAAACATAAAGAGATTAAAAACAAAATTCGTTTAACAAAACCAAAACATAAAGAAGTTAAAACAAAACATGTTTTCATGTTCGGCGCTCTAGATCAGTCGTAAACATCCTCGATCCCGAGAAACGTAACACGCGCAACTAACGGTGACGTCGGTTTCCCTCGTGAAAAAGACGTCCGTTAACTCGCAAGGCGATGATCACGAGCACGTCCTGTGTCCCTCGAAAGAAATGATATCCACTTGTTCACAAATTCCGCATGAGCCAAAAACGTCTATCAAGTCTCGTATCCCTCCATGATGTCCAAACAAGTGTAAGCTTGTCGCACATGCACTCTACTCGAGGTATGGTCCCATCAGTCTAGCCACAACGGTCACGAATGCATGTGATAAAAGATGTAGAAAATATAGAAAAACCATAAAAAGAAACGCCAAGGTAGCCAGGGCGATAGAAAATCGTGAGATGGAAAAGAGCTGAAAACACTTGCGTTTGTAGCCCGAAAAACGTATAAAGTAACGAAGCAAAATTTCAAACCATGGCAAAATTTTCAAAAACAACACCTTGAAGAATGAAAACGATTTGGAGCTTTGTGAAAGAGTTTACTTTTCCTATCACCAAAAAATCTTTTAGACTTTCATGGGGATAGGTGGGGTCTAAACTTTGAAAAACAAAACAGTAAACATTTTTCTATAAAAGGCAAAACAACGGAAAGCAAAAACCACAAAGCATCCAATACAAAACAAAACACTTAGGCAAAGAAAACACCACGCGTCGAAACAACATGCCGGCTCCATCGTCCGTCTTCTTCGTCGAAGGTGCAAACCTAGGCAGAAGAAACCGACTGGCCTACAGCATGATCAACGAGCGTCCAGAGGAACAACCGAACGAGCTCGACAGAATGCCCCTTCTAGTCTTCGTCGACAAACTCTACTCATCCAGATTCTTCGTCACCCCCATGGAAGAGACATTCTTCCTGGAGGACCAAGGCACCCTGAGGACCTCCTTCTACGGCTCGGCCAACTCTGTCATGTTTTTCATTTCTGAAAGACTTCAGGAGTTCAACCTAGAGTCCACTTGCCATTTCCTGGATCAAGGTACCTACTACCAGCTCTCGATGACTGCCCAAAGCATGCCTAGAGTCACTCGGTTATCTCCAACTTGGCCAAAGGCCCGACTACTGGTGTGGAACTGCAGAGGAGTCGCTAGGCGTTCCCAGGAGTTCTCGCGTACCCTGAGGGACCTGAAGAACCAATACAAGCCAAACATGGTTCTTCTCACGGAGACCCAATGGCTGCCTGAAGACGATCACGGTCTCATCCCACTCCGGTTCTCTCCAGCAAACTAGTTCGAGCTTCCTGGCCAGAACAACGCAGGTGGCATGTGGTTCTCGTGGAACGACAGCATCAGGGTCAACATCAACAATGACCCCAACAGCTTCAGGGTCAACGTCGTACCGAGAAGATGAATGTTTTTTTTTATAATATCATTAATGTAATAATAATATTAGCAATATTAATAATATTTATGTTTCCGCATATTTATGGCATCATTAACCTCTTATGTGAATGTTCTGCGACAGCTGGCGTCCCTTGACTGGATCCATAACGCACTAACTAAAATGATATAAAATAATAAACAAATGGAGCGAACTATGCAAACAAGAACAACAAACACACAAAGACTGCCCAACCAGACCGAACACCTGGTCTGCTACCAAAATGAAATGCCCCGACCCGTATTTACCATACACAGTAAACACGTGCCGGAACTGTAACGACCCAACCAAACAAAACCCAGCATACAGTGTATACATTAGTAATTCTGGCTCAACAGCCCAAAATATAAACATCAATAATATCACTACCGGCCCAAGGCCCAACAATAACAAAAAGTAGCACAGCGGAAGACTTAATAACTCACAAAGACACTGTATGCGACACTGATGCAAACTATGGATCCGAGTCCTATCCAAGGGATAACGCTGCAGCCTGTCTGGAATGCATCAAACCGGAACCACAAATAACTCAACCTATGGGATGAAAGCCCTCAAGTGAGGGGTGAGTCCGAAGTGCTCACCAACGAAGGATAGACAATCAATATGCAACACTATAAATTACTCAAGTCGAACACAAGCAAAAACCGACAAAATTCACCAAACCAAATGACTCGACCCAAAACCGGTCCAAGACCAAAAAGACTTAAACAAAAATCCAATTTCCAATTTTATCTTTCTGGGCCCCGTCACGGATAAGCTAGGGGTCAGACCTGGTTATCAACATATTTCGGGTGCCAAGCCAAACCAAGAGAGCCCAGGGATCGGCATCCCAAAAATAAGAACCCAGGGATAGACATCCCAAATATAATCACGGGATAGACATCCCAAGCATAGACATGCTTATCACAAGTAACCCAGGTCATGGCCACCAAAATAGTCTTAAATCATCGAGTTGTACCACTACTTATCACGTGACAATTATATTACCATCATCCAAACCAAATCACAGGGATCAACATACCTAACCAAAATACTGGGATAGACATCCCATCCAAAACCGAAGATCGACATCCTTATCACAAATTATTATTTAACCCATTATACTTATACTAAAAGACACGGAAATAACCATCCAAAACTCAATGTACGGGGATAAACATCCCAAAAACAATCAGGACACTAGGATAAACATCCCGAAGCATACCACAGCAAATGCAACAACCAACAGTGCAACAATCATCAAACACAACAACCAAGTAATACAGACACATATAGAAGGAAATCCATCCTCACCTTGGCCGATTACTCAACTCTGAAGGTAATGACCGGTCCAAGGCCGACTCCTCGGAAAACTGCCTGATATCAAAACCTATACAACAAGACAACATGCTCACATAAATACACATAATCGGTATACTATGATGCCAAAACTGCGAAATACCCCATCCCGGTTCATATCCTTTATTATCTTCTTTTACCGAAAATATTATACCGTACGTATATCCGAATATTACTTCGGTATTTAATACTTTAATTCTTTCCAAAATATTTTTATGAAGTTATTTATCATTTTCCAAAAATTATAATCATTATAAATTTTTTTTTGAAAAGATATGTATTTACATTTATATTTCCAAAATTATTTATATAAAATAATTATACTTCTCCAAAAATATAACTACTATAACATAATTCTCTGAAAATATAGCGTATGCTTATACTCCCAAAACATTTATAGTATATATATCATTTTCTAAAGTAGTCATTATTTAGTAATTTTGCAAAGGATATAATTCTTATTTTAACTACCTTAGTTTTTGAAAATAATATAACATGATGATTACTTTATTTATTTTCACAAAATAAACCACATACTCTATGTACTCATTTTTCCCTGAAAATATCCAATCCATATTGCATATATATTTATTTGTTATCATATTTTTTTTCCAGTTTTTATTTTTTTTAACTCGGACTGGGCCAAGGTCCAAGCCCAAGCCAGTGTCAGTGTCTAAGTCACAGTCACACGCCAGGCCCAGTTCAGCCCACGGTTAGACCCACACGGATCCGGGTCGTCCCATATCGCAAACGGGTCAAGCCACAACATACGGGTTGCTCACCTTGTGTGGTCAACGGCGGCGGCGCGACATGGAAGGGAGGCGACGGCGGCACTGCTGACGGGGCGAGAGGCGGCGGCGTCATGTGCGGTGGTGGCGTCTTGCAGCATCGAGCGAAGAGGAAGGACGGGGGTGGCGCGTCCGTGGCCGTCGGTAGCAGCAAGAAGATCGGCGACGTTGGTTGCTGGAGCTGCAGGCGTGCGACTCGGTTCGGGTACAACGGTGGCGCGACGACAGCAGGGAGAGGACGGAGAGGAGGCGCGGCTCTCTGCTCGTCGTCGTCATGTGGAGGGCTGAGCAAGGCGGCACGGTGAAGAGGAAGGTGACGGTCGGCGGCTCGGGCGGCAACTCCTCCTCCTCCTATTTCTTTTTTTTTTCTCTTCTTTTCTTTTTCCTTTCCGATTTCCATTTCTTTTTTTTTTCCCTTATTTTTCTTCTTCTCCTGATTTTTTTCCTCTTCTCTTTTTTTCTTTCTTCTTTCTTTTTTTTTCTCCCTCTCTTTCTCTTTTTTTTTTCTTCCTTTCTTCTTTCCCTCTTCTCCCCTTTCTTCCTGCGTTCTTTTAAAGAAAAATGAACACTGTGGGCGACTGATGACACAGGAAAATGGTGACTTGCCTCAATAATGCAGCTTGTCTGCATTATGGGGCGAGTCCGATCCGGACCAGAAAATAACTGATACCCCCTTAGTTATTTTTTCGGTGTGATTTTTCTGAGGATTTCCGGACCCGAAAAATACCAACTTAGGTCCAAAAAATCCACGTAAAAATCACGAGCGCGGGAAAACCCTCGGTTTCGAAAAACGATGCCCGATTTAACTTGAATTAATTACCTAAGATTAATTCATTCGGTAAATCACGGTAAAAAGACTTTTACAGTCCCGGTAAAAATCTAAATTTTTACCCGGGCAGTTACAAGCGAACTTAAAAATCCAATCATTCTAACAAACTAAATAAACACAAGAAAATTTGATAGTTGAAACACAATACAGTAATGTTGGTCTCATAAAACAACTGATGTAATTGGCCAATTCAATTAAAATCGAACCCATAAGATTCAAAACAATAATTAGTACTTAGTAGAATATTGTTTTAGATAAGGGATTGACACTCCATTCAAGAGCTGGCTCAGTGCAGATAACCTAGTCAAACTGATATTTGAACTAAAGGCAACTTCTACGGAATTTGGTAATCGTTCAATCAACAAAAATGTTATTATAACATTAGTTTAAGAGGATAAAAGCCAAAATTATCGGTTTAATCATGGTAAAGTTATTAGACGAGCCACTAAAAAAAGCAACAAATATTTTTTTTGTTTCTAATGTCCAAATCAAAATATGTTTGGATTATGTATTATTGAATCTCTTTTTTTCTTTTTCGTGTTCCCCTGAGAAATTTCGTGAACCAAATTATTTTTTAGTATCAAGATTGCAATGCATGTCTCCTAGCCTCCTTTTCTTCCATAGATACTTCATTATTGGCCCAAACGATCCAACTTGGCATACCACCACGAGTCCGCAAGAGGGAAAAGTAGAAAAGAACGATATGGTAGTACCAACCAGCGTTTCGGCGTTGCGTTGGGCCTTTGGCCCATGGAGCATAAAAGGGACCGGGAAAGAGAAAATACAGAAACATACCAAATTGTTGGACTCGTCGTATTTCATTGTTATGGAATTTCAAAAAAAAATTCATTGTTATGGAATTCCAGTGTGATGTCAATTATCATGTTTCTCTAAAGTAAAAAATAATATATATATAAAATGAAAAAGCAGCTTACATAAATCACAGACATTTGCTTCTCTTCTCCACCTCTCTAATTCCTTTTTCCTCCTCTCAATTCTTTAGCGCGATGGAGATGGATACCCTCCCAAACGGCAACTCCTCCGCCGCGGCTCCACCACCAACCGCCCCGGCACCTGCGCCAGCCGCCGCAGCATCTCCGTCCTCAAAGCTCGCGCAACTAACGGAATCTCTAAAACTGGAGCACCAGTTCCTCCGCGTCCCTTTCGAGCACTACAAGAAGACGATCCGCGCCAACCACCGCTCCGTCGAGAAAGAAGTCTCGTCGGTCATCTCCGGAGTCAACGAAGCTGCCGATTCCGATATGTCGAAGGACGACGCCGTTCAACACCTCACTTCTCTCGTCTCCAGATTGCAAGGCCTCAAACGAAAGGTATAATCAACGGAAAAAGAAAAAAAGCCAAAAAACCGACGGTTTCTTCTATTAAACGCTAGATATTAATGTCTCTTAGTTCTGCCGCAATTTGTCGGGATAATCCTTTGATGAATCTAACTAACTCGCTAAGTAACTAACTAACTGCAAATCAGTTAGAAGATGGAAGCCGAGCGGAGCACTTGCAGGCGCAGAGATGCCGTGCACGGCTTGACCATTTGGAATCGGCGGATGCAGAGAACCTAGCGGAGTGGAACAACACACGCTTGAAGAGGATTCTGGTAGATTACATGTTGCGTAATTCCTACTACCAGACCGGTATGAAGCTAGCCGAGAGCAGCAATATACTGGTAATCTCGTGCTTTTGCTTTTGTTAGCTGTGGTTTGATTGCCGCCGTTGATGCATTACATATGCGTAGAGTTTAGAATTTGATGGGATTTTAATGGCTAGGATCTTGTTGATATTGATGTCTTCCAAGAGGCGAAGAAAGTTATCGATGCTCTTCAGAATCGGGAGGTGGCTCCTGCTCTGGCTTGGTGTGCTGATAACAAGTCACGGTTGAAGAAGTCAAAGGTATTTTGCTCTTCTCTGTTAGAGTGTTGATTATGGAAGATTTTGGATTGGTGTTGTTTGTGCTTATTGGTTTTGTTGATGGCAGAGCAAGTTTGAGTTCCAGTTGAGGCTTCAAGAGTTCATTGAATTGGTACGAGCTGAGAACCATTTGCCTGCTATTAAGTATGCACGGAAATATCTTGCGCCTTGGGGAGCTTCCCATATGAAAGAATTCCAGCGGGTCTTTGCAACGGTGGCTTTTAAGGGTAGCACCGAATTTGCTGTGTACAAGGTAACCTAATTTCTATGAGTACATGTCATGTGGGGCATAATTATGCATGATGGCCGGTGAAATACTTAACATCTTGTCATAGATTGATTTTCTATTGCGTGGTCTGTCATTGGTTATGCATTGAAAAGTGATGTTCTGATTTTTTATTATGCTTTTGTGTCTGCATATGTCACTCCCAGTTTCACTACACTCTGAAGGTTAGATTCGACTGTAGTTATATTAGTGTTTCATAAATGACAATGAGTAATCACAAAGTTGGAAAACTATGATCACTCTTGGGGGAACAACTTGATGTTAACCGTTTAACATAAACTACAAGAGTAATATTTATCAGCATCTTTTTGAGGGTCAATTCAAGAAATTAGTTTTAAGGTTCCTAAAATGTTCTGTGTTATTGACTTGTTGACTTTGAAATTTTGGTTCATTGACTGTACCGGACAAAGAGGGGCTTTACCTTCCCTATAATTTCACCAACCTTGGAAAAGTGTGATAAACTTAATTCTTATGTTCAAAAGACTTTGCAGTACAAAGAGGGTAGCCCATACTGATATGCCTTCTGTGTGATGTTGGCCAAGATTAGGTTCAATAAAAGATCCTTGATGTATCTATGGCCTAAAGTAAATTGCCTTCGAGACTTTTCTAGTAACTAGCATATAGGATCTCTTGTTTAACCTCCCTACTATGCTTTAAAGCTTTCTCTTATTGGTCATCTTGAGCAATTATAGTGTGTTTTTGCAGGTTTTGTTTGAACCGAAGCAATGGGACTACTTGGTGGACCAATTTAAACAGGAATTCTGCAGGTTATATGGCATGACCCTGGAGCCATTGTTGAACATTTATCTGCAGGCAGGCTTGTCTGCGTTGAAAACTCCGTATCCATGGTTCAGTGTCTTGTTGCTTGCTCGAATCTACTTGATTACTTTTTCTATGCTACTGATGCAACTGTTAAGACTCTTTCCTTGGCACATTCTAGGACGAGGAATTCCAATGCAGTAAAAATAGAGCAACTTTTGTGTTAACAAACAAGTTGCTCTCATGTCTCATAGTATTTTATAAAATCTGAGCTAGTTCTTTGGGACGGCTGCTAAGATTTAGGTTTTATCCTGTGGTGAGGTCCAAACTTGTTATTAAGCTTTATTGACTTGGGTTTTAGTATGTTTTTGTGCAAATAATTTGATTACTTGAGTTTTTTAGATGCTCTTCTTTGCATGAAATGCTTGCATATGAATAAAACTAGCACTGTTCTTTATTGTCTCTGATATGGTGGTAAAGTTGCCTACTAAAAGTTAAGGGCAGATGAACTCTGTGGTTCATGGTAGATTTTCCTAGCTTTGGACATTTATTTTTTGTGTTATGCATAGCCTCTGCCTTATGTTTCATGGATCTCTCTAAATGACCTGACTAATTGAGAAATTGGTCAGCTGTTTACCTGGGATGACAGCTTTCAAGTGTTTCTTGATGATACCTGTATCTGTATCTTTTTATATTATTGTGCTAGTATCGGCTTTTGCCTTGACTGATTTAGATACTGTTATGAGGAGGATTGTACCAAGGAAGATCCACTATCACAGGAGAACTTCCGAAAGTTGGCATTGCCTTTGCCATATTCGAAGCAGCATCACTCGAAGCTTGTTTGCTACATTACTAAAGAGCTAATGGACACAGAGAACCCACCACAAGTCTTACCAAATGGCTATGTTTACAGCAGCAAGGTTGTTCCCATGCAGCAGTGTAAAGAATTGTTCTCAATGTGATGATACCAGTAGTCTGATTAACTTTTTCCATTTGCAGGCACTTGAAGAAATGGCCAAAAGAAATGATGGCAAAATAACATGTCCAAGGACAGGCTTCGTCTGCAATTACTCAGAGTTGGTTAAAGCGTACATATCATAAAACTGCATTTAGGGGAAAATGAATGGTCAAAGAAAATTGCCTTTCTTTATTGGCTCTGAAGCTGTTACGGGCGTTCAGTGTCATCTGTGAATACTAATGAAAGCGTCAAGCCCCTAATGCAACTTTCCTTGTTAACCTTTTATGCACCTTGATTTGGTCACGTTTCAAGACCTCTTGTATATATGAAGTTAACTTTTCAGCTGTTATATTGTTGTTTCATATTTTTTCTTTTCTGTTTAGGATCTCTTAAATTCATCTTGATTCTGAATAAAGGAAACTTAAATTTCATGGTTGTGGTATTGATCAATAGTAATCAGGGTTATATCTTTGTTACATTATGCTGCTTTGGGCACACAGCACATATTTGTGCTCGATGTTAGGAGGCGATGTGCCATGATGTCCTGCTCGACGTCGTTTAATAAGCCAGGTGGTGCCTCAACACCTGCAACATCCGGAGAATGCGCGGGATTAATACAGAAAAATCGAAACAACAATTGGGAGAATGTACATTATAAAAAAAAAAAAACAATTGGGAGAATGTGATGTTGCGCGGGATTAATACAGAAAAATCAAAACAACAATTGGGAGAATGTACATTATAAAAAAAAAAAAAAACAATTGGGAGAATGTGATGTCATATCAACATCCTTTTGTATTGCAAAAAAGGAGAAATATTTATTTCTAATATATGTCAAAATTTGGAAAGGAATACGAAGGCTATGTTTGGAACGCCACATGCGGCAATGGAATACCAACGATGGTTTGGATTAGATGAGCAAACATGCAGAGGTTTGCTCTGGCCCAACGTGCAATTTACGGAAGTAAAACTAACATCTGCGTGTTTTACACACACACACACACACAAAAAAAAAACTAACATCTGCGTGAATCAAATCAAACCAAACGGCCACAAAAGGCATATACTTTCCATTAATATACTAATTTCTAATATAACATACAACAAATCCACTTCCTTTATTTTCCTTTCCCCCACGTACATTAACATGTTATCTCTCCCCAAGAAAGAATGTATCATGTATGTGAATCCCCAAATCAAAGAGGAAGATGACTCTCATACATGCAACCGTGGCAAGGTCAATCCCCTGCAATCCTGGCCAATGGGTACTCGTGTTGTGATCTCAGTATCTGTTCACTCTATACATCTTTTGCCTGCCATTCTACAAGTTACAGGCAAGCCCCGCAGGCTTGCAATTCCAATTCCTCCCTTAACGGGCTCCAAACTCCAAATTCTTGGTTCAGGATTGAAGCTTCTGGAAGCAGAGACTGCTGTTTCGTCCAAAAAATCTCGCCAATGGTTTGGAAACGGGTAACAACACTCACCTCAACCATAACTCATAAGGGTGCCCGTGCTAGAAAATCATTAACAGCAAGATTAGCATCTCCATGGGCCACGGCATCTTCAGGTTCTGGCATGTAAAGACTAGACGATGAAGCCTGCACAGGGAAAATCACATTTTAAGTTGCATTCAAAGTAAAAGGAGCATGTACCAAACATCCAAAATCATGTAACAAGTTCCATCCGTATAATACATAAAAAAGAAAACACTGGGGCTTTTGAGAAGGAGAGTCAGTCAACAAGCTAAAATATGTCTGGGGACAACTTCACATTAGCATAACCAATTTGGGTAAATTTCACCTAACGCCACACAGATGAATTTTACTCTCTGAATTGCCATTTATGCAACCCTGTCAAGACAAGGTTTCACAAGGATTTCCTCATGCACACAACTCAATGACTTAAGAAAATGAGCAGTTGGCAACAATTTCTTCAAGATGGTTTATACAGCAAGAAATAATTTCAGTGAGAAAATAGAATTCAATGTAAGAGCAGTTCTTAAGCACCAACAGAAAAGCATGCCAATGGATGCTAAAGAAAAATTGAAAATACCTTGGTATCAAGCTGCATCTCTCCATTATTGTCTGCGATAATACATCCACCATGTGCCCTCAACCATTCCTCGCACTCCTCTATACCATCAGAGCCTTTCTCACTATCTCCTTCACTCGTACAAGAGAAACCCAAAATTTGTGCAACATATGAAATAGGAATAGTAGGGCGATATGCTCGAGTCATGCAACTCACAGCCTTGTACCGCATCTTTTCAACACAAAGATCTGCAAGAAGATTAAATTAGTACACCTTCCTTTTCCCCCATATATCCAAGCAATAAACTTTGAGACAACCAGCAAGAAAGATGGACAAATAATATACACCCACCCATGAGACAGGTGTTCAAGTTAGGGGCCACTCTGTAAAGTCTGAAGAACATAACATAGTTTCCTGAAGTGACAGCTGCCCGAACAGCAAGAGCATGCTTAACAGCTTTATCCTTCTTTGATTCCTCTGTTAATCTGGAAAATCAAAAAGGTAAAATCTTTTCAAGACCATCGTAAAGGGCAAGTAGTGGAAAGCAAATAGCTCAATTTCACTAATTCAGACTATTTCATGCCTAGTGGGAAGACGAGAGTATAAGATAGATTCAGAACATGGTGGAAATGACCTATCTAATCTCTCTCTATCACTCTCTTCCTGTCATCCTCACACACATCCCGGTGAGGATACATGATACCAATGGGCTTGCAGCTCATTGTTACTCTTGCAAAAAGTAAGAGGGATGAGGTCTTGGGTTCGAGTCCCACCTTCAACATTACCATATCCCTCCCGACTTCCAATAGTTTCATAATTTTCCTGTTAAGCGTCCCCACACCAAGGGAAACTCGTGATATTTTACCATATTCCTCATTTCCAATAAATCCATAAAATTTCCATAACCATCCTACACTATGGAAATACCGTTTTTTATAAGTAATGGGAAAACTACCTGTATACCAATATCCTGTCAAATAAGTATGACTATTATGTAAATGTCTTTGCACCAAAAGATCTAACAAAGTGCAAAGGAGTTTACAGCCAAAACTTTTAACAAGATATGTTATTATACCTCAGAATTTATAAATTCTTATTGAGAGAAGGGAAAGCCTACTATTCACACATCTGTGGGTCACATAACTATGCAGAGATCCTATCACACAGTATTTCAACTCTCATTCTTTAGTGGAAAACGTTGGTATGTCATGAATTATGAAAAGATTTCAGAGAAACCCATGAAACATCATTTAATTTAAAACCCAGCTTTTCAGAAGAAGTCACTAACCTCGACATTGATGATACGAGATCTCTATTGTTACTGGAGTGCAATATAACACAGAGTAAGTTATAAGCTGCAAACTCCATATGACATCCTTCAATTCCTTCACCATAGAGGGTTTTTAACTGTGATTGGCACTGAAA
Source organism: Turnera subulata (assembly GCA_028386065.3). Lineage (NCBI taxonomy): Eukaryota > Viridiplantae > Streptophyta > Magnoliopsida > Malpighiales > Passifloraceae > Turnera > Turnera subulata. Next base: position 46,077 of record JAKUCV010007141.1, read on the forward strand.
CAAAATAAAATGTTAGCATAAATAGAAACTATACATTAATTAGAGAAAGTTAATAGGAAGAGTAGCATTTTGTGTTCTACAAACAAGATAACATATTATGCCCAAATATATATATAACACTGAATGCTAGGGAGTGAAAGAGATGGCCCCAGACAAAAAACCAACTCTGGTCCCAGGACGAGATCATGAATCATCATGCATATGCCCAAAAAAGTAATATGAGATAAGACCTACACCATGCTGAGAAGAGAAATCAAATGTTTCGATTTCTTTCCACACCAACCTGATTATACTCGGGTAAATCCCCTACTTCCAAAGCTAATCGAGCGTGCGTTTCGTAGACCTGCATATGAGTCAAAATATCAGTAAAACTTATGGATACATTTGCAATCTTGCAGACACACACCCGCAAGAGTTATTTGAGATCCTTGCATGGAAATGCAAACAGACTAACCTTGACGGTCAGTTCATTGCGTATTCGTTGCACAGTTAGATCTTGACGAATAGACTTCAACTGGTCACACTTGTAAAGATAGTTCTTTTGAGAATTTTTAACCATCAGAAGAGCTTTCTCCAGTACTTCTTCTGGTCTTACCTGTAAAGCAGAGTGGATGTAAACAAAATAGAACACAGAAAAAATGTAGGCCAGTCTATGGACTTGAAGTTTGCTCATTTGAGAATACAATCTAATTGCAATGACAGAAAAGATATTAGATAATTACTGTGGAAGGGTCGGGTGCAGAAGTAAGACGCAAATAACGCTTCTCAATATCCTGGCAGGTTCCCTTCACAGTTAGAGCATCCCAGTCAATGTCTTCAACAGCCCTACTTCCACCATCGTCAAAGCTTTTGCTAAGCATCAAAGCACTAGCCCGTTTACTGTACAAGTTTCCAGCTCCAGCACTTTTTGGTTTAAAATAACTAATGTCTGCTCTATGGCCTTGACCTTTTTCAAAACGCTTGGAACGGTTCTCACGCCTCCTTTTCTCCTCTGGTGTATTTGCGAGCGCGATTGCACCAGAGTAATAAGCAGTTAAACTTTGTTCCTTATCACTATCACTTGAAGAATCGCCATTGTCTGCAATCAAACCATCAGCAAGCCGCTGTTTCTTAAGTGGTCTCTGTGGAGTTCTACTTCCACTTCTCTGCTCAGGCAAAGAAAACCTAATACTACTAAAACTATCCTCCTTGTTCATAGAGTTTCCACTTAAAGGCTGCATAGGCAAAAAGTAACTACTTCTTAACACAAAGGTGAATTGCATTAGAGTGTTTATAATGCAAAAGCCACCAACCAAAGTAATTATGGCTACCAGTAAAGGAAGAAGCATACCTTTCTGTCCCACACACCATAATTTGTTGCATCATTACTAACAGAAACAGGTTTATCAACTGATTTCTCTTCTGGTAAAGGCTCCCACCTACTTTTGGACCGTCTGCTTGGGCTCTTCTTGATTGCTACGGAAGCAACAGGAGTTGAAAAATGTGAAGTCCTGGTAAAGAGCCAAAAGAACCGTATGTTAAAGCACATCAATGCAGAAAAATCAGCACAAACCAGATTACAAGGATTTGTGATGCAAAATCAAGAGAATGAACAATACTCTGTATTCGAAACATCCGATTTTGGTAGTGAAAAAAGTGGCTCAGCATCCCAGTCACGAGTGTTTAGTGTGCCATCAGCGGTTGCCTTAGTAATAATCTGGAAGAAAAACAACAGCAAAGAATATGATGCCCACTATAGTATGTTAAATAATGTTAAAGACAGCACTTTGCAGTGTTGCAACAAATCAATATGTAATTCTCCTCCAAGGAGAAACGTCGTGATCAAGAAACTTGAAGTTACAATTTTTTGACATAGCCATTTTAATGAGATGGATTTTAAGGGACTATATTGAAGTCATGTCTCCAAGTGGATCAATTTGCGTGCTCGGTGCTCCTCTTATTTCAGCTACATTTTGACATCATCACTATGTAATAGAAACATTGTCTGTAGGAATCCATTATCAAAATCAACAGGCTTATTTTATATCATTTACTAGACTATAATGATTTCAATGGATTTATAAACACTCTTTGCATGTCACAAGAAATATCAGTCAATGCATGAGGCACCGCTTGCAGAAGGGGAATTGAAACAGGAGAATTAACTCATTTTAAAGAATATGATGGCCTCCCTAGTTCAATAAATCATTTGCTGAACGTCCAAAAGTATATTCTTTCAGGGGCAATGCAATGTGATGACATTTTAATATCACTGAAGCTCATATTTTGAGAACGTGCTCAAACTCTTGTCCTAACCCATTTAACTCCAAGTTAAAATGAATTCTTTGGGATTATGCTACATGAACATAACGATCATCATCATTATGCCACGGGAAAAAAATTCAAATCAACATCTGTGATTTTCTACGCTGATGGTAAGAAAGTATCAACTAGCATAACTGATAGATTACAGAACACACCTCTTTCATGATACCCTGACAAGCTGCTCTCTGTGCATCATCTTTGCAGAGAAGGAAAGCCCTTTCAACATAACGCCGCAGTGACTGAGGGAACATACCAGGCTGCAAAAAACAATAAAATTAGCAGTGTCTACTTGAAATTAGTTACCTGAGACATTTTTTGTGTTAGACCACAAAGAACAGCTCCTTACTAAAAATTATGCATCAATATTCTTCCTAAAGTCTCAAACAGATTATAAGGATTTTTTTAGCAAAGAAGTAGACAACAAGCCAGTCTCACCTTCAGCATAGAGTTGGCTGCATCATTCGACAACACTTTGTCATTTGTCTTCGGCATTGAGACACTAATATAAGCAGGTTTCATCGCTGTACTGGGTGTAGAGCCATCCCTGTCGGGTTTTGAGAAACCCAAAGCCAAATTCGAAGCAATTCTAGGATTTGTGGGAATCTGTAATTGGCCTACCTTTCTTGTATCTAATGATGGAGGTGTTTGCACAGGAGCTTGATAACTCTGGGCCACCTGATTAACAGTAGGATATTGTGAATTAGAACCTTGTGGAGCAGGCTTCTGTTGTTCCTGAAAATTATCATACGTAGCTTTTGAATCTACTGAATTTTGAAAGACAGGTTGTACAGGACTAGTATAGTGATTTTGCAAGTTTGGAGCCCCTTGTTTCCAATATCCATCATGAGCACCACCAGATGCTGCTGCAGGCTGTCGGAGAGAAAAAAAAAAAAAAAAGAAGAGGGAGACGACCGTTAGGGCAAAAATTAACCAGGCACTGACATGCAATCAAACGACTAAATATCTGGAAATGAGTCACATAGAGCATTAAAGAACCTACGGTCATGCCAGATATACAACAAGTCTCATGATGGCCTTTAGGTGACTTTGTGATTGAAGTCAGATATGAGCTAAAGTAAGAGATTCATGCTTGAGACTTAATGCTTTAGGCTTGAGATTAATATCTGGCATGGCAATTATAAGAACCCAAAGCAATTGTATATGTGTACATATATAAACATATATCTTTGTGTGCTAATTCATGCAGCCGGCAATTTGATCTTGTGAGTTTCAACGAAGGAAAATGAATACCTGCAAAGAAGCTGCAGATGGAGTGGATTCTGGCCTCCAAGAGGGGACAGGAGATGGGGCAGGTTGGGTGTTGGAAGAAGGGTAACCACTAGCAACCGCACTCCCCTGATTAGATGTATTGCTAGCAGACAAATGTTCTGTCCCAGGAGCACAACTAACTTCTGTATGACTATAATAATCTGCCCACTGCTTGTACTGTTGTTGGTAATTCACTGACGTTGATGCTGCAGTACCAGAATTATAAGCACTTGCATCTGGAGCATAATTTGTGTACTGCTGAGATGTATAGTTCGCATAAGTGCCATCATTCCAAGTCTGATTACTGTATCCGCTGCTTGGGTAACCTCCAGCTGTCTGATAATCACCAGGATTGTAGTAAGTGGTTGAATAATTGGCAGTCCCAGCATAAGACCCTGTATTCTGAAATGAGGAAAGAGGCTGATAAGGAGCACCTGTATTTTGATATGCTCCTACAGGCTGAGAGTAAGAGTGGACAGGTTGCTGCTGTGTGTATGAATAGTTAGGCTGCGGCTGAGAGTATGAATGGTTAGGCTGCGGCTGTGCATATGAATGAGCAGGTTGTTGGTGATAGCCATTGTAGTAACCTTGATATCCAGTGTTTCCATAGCCATAAGGATCCGTAGCATTAGGGTACGATGCATAGCTACCGTATTCTTGTGGTGCATTTGTTGCTCCCAAAGTCGATGAGGTAGTAGCATTCTGCCCATCTTGAGCATTCCTCATTGGTGGCTCTGTTTGTTGATGCTGGTTATATGTTGAATGGGAAAGAACTCCATTCTCTGCAGAACGATTATCTACCTCATGTGCAGTCCATGAAGCAACCCCAGAACCAGTTGAGGAAAGATATGAAGCCGCCTGCCCTTGACTAGCATCAACAACATACCGACTCTGGAAAAAAAGAGAGCATAGAAAGCGTGAGAGAAGTTAAATTAAGGTATGAATTTTGACCTTGCTTAACAAACGAAACTGTTAAAAGAATCAAAGGAACCATACAACGAACAAAGCAATAGCAGTACATAAATTAACCAAGTAAGAGACACTAAAGCAAAGCGTCTGCAGAGTTTGGAAATTACACGGAAGAATGAAGACAAGTCTAATGAAGTAAACTGATTGAAACTAAAAAACAAATCTGTTTAATAAAACACGACCCTTTCCTGTCCGTATAATAGGTATTGCCACAACAATTTCCAGTTAATCTATCAAAACATATCGAATAAATACACTCCAGAGCAAGCCAAACTTTGCTACTAAATAAGCAGCAAACAGGAGACCGATTCATAACAACAACTATGATAAGCAATATCTTCGCCTGGAAACAAATTTCGAAGTCCTAAACAATGCTTCTACAGAGCAGCGACAGAAGCTGAAGAAAATCACGAACAAGTAACCGAAACTTACCTCAAACGAATTAGCTGCTTGATTCTCCATGGGAGCAACAGTTTGAGCATTAACTACTTGATTCATCATTGCATGGGCATCCTAAAAGTCAACAAAATCAAATACAAAGTCAGCTTCAAAATAAAATTGATTTTAGAGCATTTATTTCCATCCCTAACAAAACAAAAAACCCTAACTAAGTTAAACACGATAAATTGAAAGCAAGCACTAACCTCCGAGAGGAACGGAGCGAGAAAGAGAAGCTTAGAAACACGCGAGTGAAGAGATCGAGGAGCGCGGAAGAAGAACAAAAAAGTAGAGATCACCCAAAGAAAACAACCAAAAAAAGAAAAAGAGAAAAAGAAAGTGGATTAATTGTGTGTTTTATGAACTAATAATGAAACAAATTATTAGCAGAGAAAAGCAAAGCTTGAATAGATTGGAGAGAGATGGAGAGAAGCAGGAGAGATTTTGACTGCCGGATTTGAGGGGGTGTTGTGTTAGGGTCAAAAGAATCGAACGGAATGGTATTGGCGGTAGAGGAAGCCAGGAAGATAATAATTTTGGATTTGTTGAGGGGTCAAAATAGATATATATATAAGTCATAAATTTAGTATTTAACATGAGCTGTTACAAACTGGTAATCTTTTTTCCTTTTTTTATAATTTTTTCTTTCTTTCTTACCAGTAAAAACTACAACTACGTGACCCCTGCTCTGCTTGCTTTTGCCAGAAATATCCTCTCTTTTTTATCCGGAAAATTTACCTTTCTCTCTTTATCTCCTTTTCGCTACCTTTTCTTTACAAAATCTCCCTTTTCCAGTGTTGGACGTGCATAACTCTGATAGATGTTTTAATTTCGAATTATATTAGCATTATATGCACCTATGAATACAGAATTTACTTAAATAGTTAATGAAGTTCAATGTTGCCGCACAGTCTTGAATTTATTATTTTAAACATTTTATATTTTACTTTTGTCTTGTAAGAAAAGTAATAATCACGATTAATATTTCTAACCTATTAATTATGGTGTCCTTCCCAACATTATATTTTTTATACTTAATGCAGGATTTGAATCTAAACTCTACTTAAGAAACACTAAACTCCTTATTATTGACCAATGACTGTTAGTAACCATAATTAAGATTCTCAAAGACTGGAAAAATTCTAATGCGGTCTTCTTTTTATTCTTTTGGTCTAGCTTTTACTTTTGGTGCTCATTTGAGAAATTGTCAAAGCACTTTTTTTCATCCAGAATAATTTTGTTTATATTTTCATAACTGGACTGTTTAACATCCATTAATTATTTGGTTAGGAATCGCTGGCTATTTATAAAATATTAATGACAGTTGTAAAATTAATGCCAAGGAGGTAAGATAAATTAACAATTTCCTCCAAAGTCCAAATAGCCTAGCAGCCTAATCTTGGGCCGGATCTGATAACTACTTATTCATTGAGAAACCCATCGGCCCAAAACATCCTAAGCCCAACTGTTTCTTCAAAAATTTGCGATTCTCTCCAAATCCGACACCGGATTAACCCCACTCTCAACGTTATTATTCGTTATCCCACTCTTCTTCTTCCCGACTCTAGAACTCAGCTTCCCCACTCTTAAAACTACCACCGCCAATCCACTCCACTCCACCGATGCTATCCTGCACCCGCATTGGGCCACGGTGGTCTCCGCGTCAGCCTTTCTCCGTTACTCGCCGTTTCTGTATCAAGCTAATATGCTCCGCCGTCTCCGAGCCTAAGGTTATCTAAACTCTAAACGGTTTATATTTCCTATCAAGTAACAGAAAACTTTACCAGCAGTTTTGCTGTGTTAGGTATTGGCTCACTTCGACGAGGAATGCGCTGATTTCTTGCCTTGGTTGGAGAGGAAAGCTCGAGCTCGTATTGCTTCTAAGCTTTATATCGGAAAATCCGCGAATGGCAGGTTTTGTTGTGTAGCTTGCTAGATGTTTTGTCATTCTCATTTCATGAACTTTAAGGTCATGTTTGGTACAAGTAGGGGGATGGAATGGGATAGGGAATAGGAATAGGAATAGGAGTACTACCTTCCAATGAAACATCCAATTTGCATACCAAACATAGCCTAAACACTATATTGTGTGTGTTATTTGATGCAGGGCACTGTTTGCTTCTAAAAGAATAAGAAGAGGAGAGTGCATCTTGACAATTCCGTTTCACGCGGTATGCCAGTAACAAATATTCCTCTGTTACGATTGAAAATGACTTGTGTTAGGTTTATAGTTAAGTTTCGTTTTACTTGATTTTTCAGCATTTAGCGTCGGAGAAATTACTTCCTCAAGCGGAAAGTTTGTTGGGAGATGAAGTTGGGGAACAATCAAAGCTTGCTATTCTCCTTATGGCTGAGCAGAAGATTGGTCAGGTTAGTTAATGAGGTTGTTTTATGATTCCAGTGGAAATCTTACCTCAAGATGGGGGGAAAATGGCAGAGGAAAAGAAAAAATAATTTTGGCATATTTGGTTTGGTATTTCTGTTGTAGAAGATGATGCACCTGATTGGGAGATTATTAGAGTAATTCAACGATTTGTTTTTCATCTTTTTTTGACAGAGATCTGAGTGGGCCCCTTACATCAACTGCCTTCCTCGGCCTGGAGAAATGCATAGCTCTGTAAGTATTCTTGCATTTTCGGTTCTTTTCGGCATTATTTTTCATGATCACAGAATGCTTCAATATTATAACAATGAGAAAAGCAACTGCAGAGTTCTTTATGAGGAGGGTGTCCAGGTCCCTAGGACTAGTGGAAACCAGAAGGTTTAGGAAGAAATATTTAGTACCCTTAGTTCTTTGATGTCAAATATTCTCGAATGCTGCTTACTGGTTCCTCCTGCTGTAGTAAATTTATGGTTGGTCAAGTAAACCTTAATATTTTGTACTGTTTAAACATAATGTTTGGAGGAGAGTTTGCCTTATTCAAGTGGATTTTAATAGTGAAATGGAGGGGAATCAGAAGCTCTCAGTCTAATATTTCCGATCAGCATACTTATTTGCTTGAGCACTGATGCTAAGATGGGACTGGCTGATGCATTGGCAATGTTGGCAATTGGTTCTCTCTACAATTATATTTTGTTGATGATTTATGGGAATGTTGATATACTTTGCATGATATATGGTTACATGATTAATTGCGCTCAATCTGGCAGACTTTTCCCCGAGCTTCATGCTTTAGCTTAGTTTTTTATTACTTCTCCTCAAATATGTTTGTCTTTTAGTTTTCTCCTATATGTTTTTTGCTGTGTTTTTTTGTTTTTTCCTCTCAGGATTTTAGCAAGTTAGTATACTCTTTATCGTTTTTGAATTTATGTGCAGATATTCTGGAGTGAAACTGAGCTGGACATGATTCGTCAAAGCTCAGTATATCAGGAAACATTCGATGAAAAAGCTCTTATCCAAAAAGATTTTATGAAAATTAAGCCAGTAAGTCTTTGTTTCCTCTAAAGCGCACGGATGGAAGGACTGAATACAATAAAAGTGATAGCTGTTGTATGTGCAATTTCCTTACTCCTTTTCTCCAATTTGTGCCTATTTAATATTGCAGTCTTTCTATGTGGTTGGTGAGTCTGAAATAACTGCTACAAAGATAAAGATCGAAGAATTCTACTGAAAAGCTTTGAGTTGTTATAAATTTATTATTTTTGTACTTATAACTCTTTTTGAATAGATCGAAAGATTTGATCTTAGCCATGCAAACCCAGTGCCCAGTGGGGAGTTATAGACAGACAATGGTGCTATTCATGAAACTGACACTCGTTAAGATTTATGTGTGGCGATCAGCATCCTATCATTTGATTCTTGTCTGTTGCATTTTTTGGAGTCAAGGCAAAATGATTGCATAGTGGTCCTGTTGGGTTGCAATGGCTAAAGATTTTTAACTAATGATGCACCAACTTGAATACTTGTAGGACCTTCAGGAATTTGACACAAAAATGTATGGCAGTCTTCTACCTTTAACTCAAACCATCATAATGTTTGGTGAAATTGTTAGTGGATTATCTAATAATGGGTAGTAGTACATTTCGATGACTGATCAGGCCTTAACACTTAGGAACTAGTTGAAGTTTACCTAAAGAAATGTGCGATAGTCAGTTCTTGCTTTATTGATTTTATCATGTTAATGTATTACCTATGTTTTCAGGCTCTTGAATACTTTCCAGAACTTTCAGAAAGTATCACATATAATGATTACATGCATGCGCTTGCTGTAGGTGAGCAAGAACTGGAAATCCCTGCTTTAGAATATGCCACTTAGCCAAAACTGAGTTGTATTTCTTGAATATCTCTTTATTATTGAAATGGTTTGTGTCTGATAAGCAGAGAAACTAGACTATATATGTCTCTGCTGTGTCAATGTATTCACATCACTGCGGTACTCTAAGCTTCTGATATGTGTATCTGCTGATTTATGCTAAAACAACTTAATTAGGTACTTGAACTTTCATCACAATTTTATGTACCTGCTAACTCTGCGACATTTTAGTGTCTGTTGCAATAATATGACTATTGTGTTGTGGTGTGACAGTTAAATCTCGAGCTTGGCAACGCACAAAACATGTATCTCTGGTATTACTTTCATAATATTATGATTTTGTATGCTTGCACCTCTTGTACTCCCTTTATTTAAGATTTTCAGTGTGATTAACTATTCTCCAGATTCCATTTGCAGATTTTGTGAATCATGATGGGTCATCTAAAGCAATTGTGTTAAATGATGATGATGAACAGCTCACAGAGGTATGTTCCTTCTTTCATTTTTCTTGTAAGTCCTACTTTTTCTGACTTAATATTCGCAAGGTGGAATTGTTTCCACCTAGACGTTGTCCATTGTGCATCAGAAAGGACTACCTTGCCACATATGATTCAACCTGTTGAGTACACTCTGCTACTCCTTTTTGTTGTTGTAATAGTTTCATTAAGCACCTGCTATGGCAAATGAGCCCAAAGGCCTAGGCCACAAGTGAGATTTTTGTATTATCCGCTACTAGGCCAGTTGGAAATGAAATATGAACACCAAAAGAAAAGAAAAGTAGGAAAAATTGAAGATACCATTGGGGTTGCAAATAAGGGCACTATTGAAATAGTCTTCTTTTTTCTTGCTTCATTACTGGTACTCCCTTCAGATGTTACCTGCTTTAACATGTAGCATGTGTCCTAGTTCCTTTCCTTACCTTCCTTACCTTTTCTTCTGGTTTGTGTTTAGTGTAATTGTTTGACCTGAATGTGATTCATACTCTAAATTGGTGGATTTGTTTGTCAATTCTCAATATTTTTGGTGTTGGCAGCATCTCATTCTCAATATCTTGGACTGAACGATAATTTGCAGTCAAAGAAGAAGTGTTTTTGTTTGAATAAAAAAGAAGCCATCTCCAGTTGTTTTTGTTTTTGCTACGAACCGTTGTTTGTCCTCAATAAATTGTTATTTATCCTTTAGGTTTGTCTTTCATCTTGTTTCAATGCAGGTTGAGGCAGACCGTAGTTATGCTCCAAATGAAGAGGTCAGTTAGCAACATGTGCTCTTCTACATTAAAGGTTATATTGAAAGTTTGCTCCATTTTCTACCTTGCAAATTGAGCAATGTGCCATAAGTAGCTAGGGATGAAGGTAGTGAAGTGAAGTCTCTGTCATCTAACTGTTTCCATCCCATACTTTTCCCTTGGTAATGAAAAAGAAGTTTGCAAAATTTTTCATGAGACTGAGGACTTAAGCTATAGGTGGTAAAAGATGGCATCAGTTGTTCATCCTCACCTGTTGTTTAAGGCATCATCTGAGTGTTATGACTGCCATTTCAATTGGGGGCCCACAATATCTACTGGAACTTTAACTGGTATAATGTTGCATGTCACTGAAAACAGCATTACCCTACAATTGGTATGTTTTAAGTGTCGATGGTTTCTTCGCATTTAAGAATATCTGTGTCGATTGATAGTTATCAACATGAATAACATTGGCCCTGCCATAGATATCAACGTCAGTACCAATGCCCATATGCATATACTTGTCTATGACCTATGTATCATGCTTCATATGAATGGATAATTGGAAGCTTCTGGTTCTAGCCTGGACATAGCTTTCTTTGTTATCTGTAAGCTAATTTTGATCACTTGGTTTAGGTACTGATCAGTTATGGAAACTTTTCAAATGCTGACCTGCTGTTGGATTTTGGATTTACACTTCCTTATAACGTCCATGACCAGGTTAGTCCTAGATTTAAGTTGATAATAAGGAGGTGAATGGCACATCCTGATGAGATAAAATTTGATGCACATGAAAAAAGGAGGTCGGTGTACTTACCACTTTGTCAATCTTGAGCAGGGAAAGTAATGTTTTTTATCAGAACCATTGGCATTCTATATCCTGTCCCAAATACTTCTTCAGTTTTTCCATTTTTTGTAGTTTCTCCTACTTACACTATTTTGTTCTACTAAGATACCGCATTACGATATTTCTTTCTTTCTTCCTGTTTTCAATTTGTGTCCATCTTTCATGATTCCTGGTGATTTCTAGGTCAAGATACGAATGAACATACCTCATCATGATTCTCTGCGTGCAATGAAGATGGAAGTTTTGCAAGATGATCATAGACGAAACATTAAGGATGCCAGTGGTTCAGAGGATTCTGCAGATTCCTTCATAATCAAGTCAGTACGAATTCTCAGTTTTATTATTCAGTTTTGGCATTATAATTTAAGCTATTCATTTTCCTTATTTTATCCAATAGAAGCATAAAGTCTGAGAATAGCTTGAGCTCTGGATAGTGCTTTTTGATGGAATGAGTGATAGGCTTGAGGGCTGCCATTATGTCAAATGCCTTCTTACTATGAGAATGGTCAGTTGAAAGCTGGGTGCGAAGCAGATCAGCTTGCCTCTGGCTGATCTTATATTCAGAAATTAAAGCCAATAACATAGAACTTTCCTGCCTGCCAAGACAATGTAGCATCTAAAAGAGACAGACTGCCCCAGTTTTACTTATCCTGCTAGTTGCCTAGAGAACCACTTCTACAATATTTACAAGCTATCAGTGATTAGCTTGTAATTTTGACACAATAACATGTGCTTTTCGTTTTGCTCAACCAGGCTAGCTTTCGAGGGGTTACCTTCTTGATAATTGAATTATTTTGGTCTCCATTTGTTAATTTTCTCGAAATAAAGATGTTGTCTGACCTTTCCTTTGGGCGCTATTGGTGGGGAAAAGAACAATCCATGCATATCTTGATTATACACTTATAACCAGTAATGCATGCTACGGAGGTAGAACAAGAAAGAGTAGAGAAGACAACCATGGACCCAAACTTCCAGCCCCCTAAGCAGTCATCAATTACCCTCTCAGAATACACAACATCATTATGTGCAACCTGTTCCCCACCTCCTATGTATGTGGAGAACACACCTCCAGACTGCCTCCTGGATCACTCAAGTTGTGACTACCAAATGCTAGGGGTTTCCTGATTCATATACATTTCATAATAATAAGTTTATGTAATGGAATATTACAGCTTTTGGTCCCCAAGTCATGTTGGTCTTGAGAAATTCTTTCATTTCTTTTATCTTTTGAACAACATATGTTTTCTGATTGAGGGCTATATTGAACGTGTAATGTTTTTATATCTGCACTTCAGGGCTAGTATGATGTGAAATTTCTGGTACCTATCACTTTTTTCTGATAACCTCGTCATCACAGGGAAGTTAAGTCAGACAAGGGAAAAGGGAAGGGTCTGCCACAATCACTTCGTTCATTTGCTCGTGTTCTATGCTGTACCTCTCCTCAAGGTGTACTTCCAATCAAATTTTCCTTTTTGCATGAATCTACATGTTTTGGGAACATGGTATTGGATTCTGTAATTTGTGCCTGATGAAGGTTTTTCTGGTTTGTACTTGAGTTCAGAATTAAGCGATCTGGTCATGGAAGCCACACAAAATGATGGCCGATTAGCTAGGCGCCCTTTAAAAGATAAGCGCAGAGAACTCCAAGCACACGAGATCCTTCTATCACACATAACCCAACTTATTGAGGAATATAATGCATCTATTAAGGTACATGTGTAAATTTACTTCATCGTTTAGTTGGAATGTTATTTTCCTCAGCAGGTGCTAGGCTGACATTCATAACTTTTGCGCACCACAAAAATGTGGAATGACTTTATTATAACTAAAGCACTATGCCTCTAGACTAAAACTAACACAACTTTTTTGTTTGCATCGTACAGTTGCTGGGGCCAGCCGATGATTCACCCTCCTTTTGTAACCGGTTTGCTCTTCGAAAGCAAAATGCTCTAAATCTCCTAGCTGGTGAGCTCCGGATCCTTAATTCTGCGTCTGCATGGCTGCAAAACTACTGCGCAACCTTGTTACGTCAAACCTCCAGGCTGCGATCGTGACGTTAAAGTGACCATGGAATCATTATAAGATAAAACGGCAAATGTGGATGGGCAAACCCCTGGCTGACTTGAGTTTAAAATTCCCGAATTCATCCTCAAGATAGAAAATTTGTATTTAACACCGTCATAAATTTCATTGCCAAACAAGTATAAAAGAAAGAGCAATTGTATTTTTGCTTTTTCTTTACACATTTCATTAAGGCCTGCAGAGTGATCAACTCTAAAATTGTACATCATCTTGGTAAGTAGAAAGAAAAAGGAGACATGTTAGAATCTAACTGAACATGTACTGTTAGAATCTAACTGAACATGTACCTCACTCGGTCACACGCAATATTTTTATTATATCTCGTGCTCAGTTTCCAAGGTAAAAAAAAGGAGGAAAAGAATATATGAAATGAAAAATAGGAGAGTTAGTGGAAATATTTATATTGACCCTGCAAACCAATCTGATTGAGCATCTAGTGTAATGAGTAGAATTATAGGGATATCATGTACTTGACAGACACGAGACACGATATAGTTGAAGTAGTCGTGCTGAATGTCGAATATAGCCATTGATACAATTCATTAGTTTAATCATACAATAATGAAATTGAAGACAATGTTGTATTTTGTTATTTACTATTGTTGAGATTTAAAAAAAACAACAACAAAGGGAATAAGCTGTACAGTTATAACTTTAAATTAATACTATATGCAGTAAGTAAAAGAAATAAGATTGTCAATGCATCAGCATTTTCTCCCTTCCTTTCCAATTTAGAGATATAAGGCACCGGGATTATTGTTTTTCTCTGTTGCAAATTAGAAAATAAAATGATGTACCAGCAACAGCAAAGCGAAGAAGCCTGCACGTGTGGTCGCATTGGCACTTTTCACGGTTTGTGGAGTTAGTGGTCGTGGATTTGAACTCCGACATTGTTGATTAGTTTAGCATTTAGATTAGAATTCCCAATGTAACAAAAAAACAGCAAAACGAAGAAGACCATTTGCGCACATGTAGAATGTTGTTATATACCTGCGTATTGTATAATTCTGAGGATATTATACAATAACTGATAGCATTATTGCATCGAACTCTGGTTGGCTAGATATCCAATCTATCTTTTCACTAAATCTTTGCCTCATGTAAAAACTTACTACACAATATATACATATAGCCCCAACACCACTTGTGATATAGTAATATCTCTTTTGGTCTTTCATCAAGAGGTAAATATTCAATCTCAATAATTGAATTGTAGGTGGTTTGGGGTAGGATCATAGAATTACCCAATGGGTAGTTGTTAAGATTCGTACCAAAAATTTTCGCACACACGCCACATTGCAGTTAAACATTAGCTATCTTTTCACTAAATCTTTGCCTCATGTGAAAACTTACTACACAATATATACATATAGCCCCAATGTACATTTATACTCTGTAAATAAAAGAAATAAAATTGGCAATGCATCATTATTGGCCAAACACTAACCTTTTCTTTCTCATACTTAACATACAAAGCCGCCACCGCCGCTACAAAATACACCTGTATAAACACAATCGCCGGCGTGTGGTAATTAACCACACTCTTCCCCGTCGCCAGCTCCACCAGCAACAACGCCGCCAATCCCAACATCGCTATCCGCCCGTTCACCCGCTCGCTATACGGACTGAACCCGAACTCCACTTTCAACCCATCCGCCACGGGCTGCCTCAGAGCCACCGGAGGCAAGTAAACCCCCGACCCGGAACCGGACCCGGTCTTGGACCCGGCTTTCTTGGATTTTCTTCAGCTGTGCCTTCTTGCCGGTTCCCATCCCGTATCGGAGACGCACCTCGGAGAGACGGGACTCGAATTGATCGGAGTCGGCGGCGGTGGGTTTGGGGTCGGAGGATGAACCCGACTCGGTGGTATTGTCGTCTCCGGCGGCGCGAGCGGCGAAGGAGAATTGGGTTCAGTGTTTGGTCGCGTGGAGCCTGTGTGGAAATGGGAGCTGCACGGATTGTTAATACAGAGTATCGTCCATTCTCTTAATTTTGGATCACAAATCCTTGTAATCTGGTTTGTGCTGATTTTTCTGCATTGATGTGCTTTAACATACAGTTCTTTTGACTCTTACCAGCACTTCACATTTTTCAACTCCTGTTGCTTCTGTAACACCCAAGAAGAGCCCAAGCAGACGATCCAAAAGCAGGTGGGAGCCTTTACCAGAATAGAAATCAGTTGATAAACCTGTTTTTTCCAGTAATGACGCAATTAATTATGGTGTATGCGACAGGAAGGTATACTTCTACCTTGCTGATAGCCATAATTACTTTGGTTGCCGGCTTTTGCATTATAAACACTGGAATGTGATTCACTTGTGGGTTAAGAAGGGGTTACTTTTTGCCTATGCAGCCTTTAAGTGGAACCTCTATGAACAAGGAGGATAGTTTTAGTAGTATTAGGTTTCCGTTGCCAGAGCAGAGAAGTGGTAGTAAAACTCCACAGGGGCCACTTAAGAAACAGGGGCGTGCTGATTGGTTTGATTGCAGATAATGGTGATGCCTCAAGTGACAGTGATACCGAACAAATTTTGCAGATAATTGAGATGCGTTATCTGCGCCTTACTTCTGCACCCGACCCTTCCACAGTAATTATCTAATATCTTTGCTGTCGTTTCGATTAGTTTGTATTCTCAATTGAACAAGCTTCAAGTCCATAGACTGGCCTACATTTTGTCTGTGTTCTATTTTGTTTACATCCACTCCGATTTACAGGTAGGACGGACCAGAAGAAGTACTGGTGAGAGCTCTGCTGGTGGTTAAAAATTCTCAAAAGAACTATCTTTATAAGTGTGATAAGTTGAAGTCTATTCGTCAAGATCTAACTGTACAACGAATACGCAATGAACTGACTGTCAAGGTTAGTCTGTTGATGTTTTCATGCAATGAGAGCCAGATGTATGCTCGAATGACTCTTGTCTGTGCGTGTCTCCAAGAATGCATATGTAATCATAATTTTTGCTGATATTTTCACCCACATGCAGGTCTATGAAACTCAAGCTCGATTAGCTTTGGAAGTAGGGGATTTACCCGAGTGTAATCAGGTTTATGTGAAAAAAAAAAAACCGGAACATTTTATTTCCTCTTCTCAGCATGGTGTAGATCTTATCTCATTATTTTTTTGGGCATATGCATGATGATCCATGTTCTGGTGCCAGGACCAGGGTTGGTTTTTGTCTTGGGCCATCTCTTCTGCTCTCCAGCATTTTAGTGTGTTATATATATTTTTTGGCATAACATATGAGCTAGTTTGTAGAACACAAAATGCAATTCTTCCTATTACTATATAGTTTCCATTTATGCTAACATTTCCTTTTGCTTCAGTACCAATCACAGTTAAAAACCTTATGTGGCGAAGGAATTGAAGGCTGTCATGTGGAGTTTGCGGCTTACAACTTACTATGTGTCATATTGCACCTCCAGTAACAATAGGGATCTCGTATCATCAATATCGAGGTTAATGACATCTTCTGAAAAGGTGGGTTTTAAATTCACTGATGTTTTATGGGTTTCTCTGAAATCTTTTCATAATTCATAACAAACCAATGTTTTCCACCAAAGAATGACATTTGAAATACGTGTGATAGGATCTCTGCATAATTATGTGACCGATAGATGTGTTAATATTAGGCTTTCCCTTTTTTCAATAAGGATTTATAAATTCCAAGGTATTTATCTTACTTGTTAAAAAGTTTCCTTTTTGTTTTTGCTGTAAACTTTGATAGATCTTTTGGTGTGAAAACATTTACATAATCGTATTACCACTTATTTGACAGGATATTGGTGTACAGGTAGTTTTCCTGTTACTTATAGAAAAAGGTAGTTTTCATGTACTGTAGGATGGTTATGGAAATCTTTTGGATTTATTGGAAATAAGGAATATGGTAAAATATCATGTGTTTCCCTTGGTGTGGGGACACTTACAGAAATTTTATGAATCTATTGGAAGTCAGGAGGGATATGGTAATGTATCATATATTATTCTCTCTTTTTTTAAAAAATATTAGTCGATGTTGGAGGTGGGACTCGAACCCAAGAGCTCACCCCTCTCGAGTACCAATGAGCTACATGCCCATTGCTATCATGTATTATTCTTGTCAAACGTGCATTGTAACACATGCAATTTGACTTGCTGGGATGTGTGTGACGATGACAGGAAGAGAGTGATAGAGAGAGATTAGATAGGTCGCTTCCACCATGTTCTGAATCTATCTTATACTCTTGTCTTTCCCTTTTTGGATGAAACAGTGAAAGTTCTATTTGCTTTCAACTACTTGCCCCTTATAATGTTCTTGAAAAGATTTTACCTTTTTGATTTTCCAGATTAATGGAGGAAGCAAAGAAGGATGATGCTGTTAAGCATGCTCTTGCTGTTCGTGCAGCTGTCACTTCAGGAAACTATGTCATGTTCTTCAGACTTTACAAAATGGCCCCTAACTTGAACAGTTGCCTCATGGGTGGGTATATATTATGTGTCCATCGTTCTTACTTGTTTTGTCCCAAAGTTTATTACTTGGATATATGAGTAAAAAGGGAAGGTGTAGTAATTTAATCTTCTTGCAGATCTTTGTGTTGAAAAGATGCGGTATAAGGCTGTGAGCTGCATGTCCCGAGCATATCGCCCTACTATTCCTGTCTCGTATGTTGCGGAAATTTTGGGTTTCTCTAGTATGAGTGAAGGAAATAGTGAAAAAGGCCCGGATGGCATAGAGGAGTGCGAGGAATGGTTGAGGGCTCATGGTGGATGTATTATTGCAGACATTAATACTAAGGCATTTTCAATTTTTCTTCAGCATCCATTGGCATGCTTTTTACTTGGTGCTTAAGAACTGCTATTACATTGAATTCTATTTTCTCATTGAAATTATTTCTTGCTGTATAAACCATCTTGAAGATATTGTTAACAGGGTTGCTAACTGCTCGTTTTCTTAAGTGAGAGTTGTGTGCATGAGGAAAGCCTTGTGAAAACCTAGTTATTACAGGGTAGCATAAACGGCAAGTTAGAGAGTTGTGAGTTCATTCACCTGGGGCAGCGCTAGGTGAAATTTACCCAACAAAAATTGGTTATGCAAATGTGAAGTTGGCCCCTGACATATTTTAGCTAGTTGACCGACTCTCTTTCTCATTAGCCCAAGTGTTTTCTTTTTATGTATTATGCAGATAGAACCTGTTATATGACTCTGGATGTTTGGTACATGCTCGTTCTACTTTGAATGCAACTTAAAAATGCAATTCTCTCTGTGCAGGCTTCATCGTCTAGTCTCTACATGCAAGAACCTGAAGATGAGGATAAAGGGTAGTCATCCGATTTAGGGCATCATATTGATATTGTATATATAGAATAGACATGGGCAAACAAAGGAAGGATGGAAAAACTGGGGGGATTCATTGTAATTATAGAGAGAAAATGTACCCTTCTTCTTCCTTGTATTCTCCTCCTCCCTTTTGGAACCCTAAGAGCTTCCTTAATAAAAATTCAATCTTTTATCAATTTTGAGCTTTCTTTGTTGATTTCCAAGTATACAAATTTCTTGGTCATATCAAGTGGCGCCGTCGGTGGGGATCAAACGAAAAGCTAAGCTCAATGATCCATCAAAAGATCATTTCATCCACATCCATCAAGTCTTCATCCAAAGATGAGCAAATCGAGCTCTGGGAACGCTAGATCCACCAAGGCCCAGGCCAGATCCAACAAGATCCCAGTTAGATCCAACAAGATTTAACGTGGAGGGGAGGAGAATGACAAATCAAGACCAGATCTAGTCGTCAACAGGCAATCAGTGTCCGGAAAGCGTGAAAATAGAGTTCAATCAGGGTGCATCCACCATACCTCACCGCACTTGTCACCGGGGAGAAGGGAAGAAGCCCGTTCCTGTGAGATTCAAACCAGATCTATATAGATTCAGCTAGATCCGAGCTAGATCTACCCAAATCCAGATAGATCTAAGTTAGCCCGACTAGATCCAGGCGATGGGAGCTAGATCGGACCTGATTTGAGGCTCACCCAACGAGAACCAACCCAGATCTATCAAGATCTAAGGAGTTCCATGCCCGATCCGCCGTTGCCGGTCACCGTCGGAGTAATATAACCCTCTATTGTGGTGAAGGGAACCTCCAGTGCGTGAGATGGACGCTGCAAAGGGAGCTACCCGTGGAAAAGAAGCAGAAAAAGGGATGGCGAGCAGATCCAGCCGGAAGCTGTCGGAACCCACACTGGTCCAGCAACCCATCACCTTCCAAGCCTGTAGGCCCCAAAAAATATCTTTTTTATTTATGCTGATGTTTAAATAGTTTTATATCTTTACAATGATATTGGCTTGGGTGATGTTTGGTGAACATATGTCTATTCATGCTAATTAAATCTTTCCTTTTTGTGGAGGAATGCCAACAAGCGGTTAGAACGCTGATAGAACCCTGCTCGAGGAGCAGCCAAGACTCTGTAGGAGTGCCAAACTCCAAAGCAAGTCCCAAAAAGGCCTTTAGAGGTGGCGGAGGACCGAAAAGGAACACCCTAGCTAGGTGCCTGGACACTAGAGTGGAAAAGGCGAGATCTTGAGGAGATGGGACCTTGAGATTCGTCCTCAGCATGGTCTTCCTCCAAGAGGAAAAAAGGTGCAGAATGCACACCTAAAAGAACGAGGAGATGGGACCCTGAGATTCATCCTCAGCATAGTCTTCCTCCAAAAAGAAAATATAAAGGGGTGCAGAAAGCACACCCAAAAGAGTTCCGAAATGAAGCCGTCGGGAACCTGTGCAGGAGCTACAGAAACCCTCATTAGAATGGAACAGTAGGGTTCGGAAAATCCTGAAGAACAAAAGCCAAGAGCTAATGCTCAAGCCTAAAGAATAAGGAGGTGGGACCCTGAGATTCGTCCTCAGCATGGTCTTCCTCTAAGAAGAAAAACGGTGCAGAATGCACACCTAAAATAACAAGGAGTCGGGACCCTGAGATTCGTCCTCAGTATGGTCTTCCTCCAAAAATAAAATATAAAAGGGTGCAGAAAGCACACCTAGGAGAGACGCGAGAATAAAGCTGGTGGGTACCTGTGGGGGAGCTGTAGGAACCCTCAATAGAACGGAATAGTAGGGTCCAGTAAACCCCAAAGAACAAAGGCCAAGAGCTAACGCTCAAAGCCTAAAGAACAAGGAGATGGGACCCTAAGCTTCACCCTCATTAAAGTCTTCCTCCAAAACGAGAACATCAAAGAAGTGCAGAAAGCACACCCAAAATAGAACATTAAAAGGGTGCAGAAAGCACACCCAAAAGATATGGCAGATTGGAGCTAAACAAGCAAAGTCCCGATCCCTAAGAGATCAGGGGTCCGACAACACTCCCTCAGCTGTCCTCCAGCAGGAAACTCATAGAGTACCCTAAAAGGAAGGCTAATGCCAAAAGGAACCTCAAGGGTACCTCCATAAGGGCAAGAACAACTGCCAACACGAATAAATCGATCAAGAGAGAGTTCCTCACTTAGGAAAAGTGAAAGGATGAAACTTGAGAGTGAGATGCCATAAGATGCATACGGCCCCTTAGGAGCCATAAAGCGCTAAGGCTCAAAGAAGCCTCACAAATAGCAAAGGCCTGAGGAGTGCCAACGCGAAAAGGCCTAAAGAGTACCGTGCAAAAGGTCCAAAGGTGCCAAAGCATACTTTGGTGGTCTTGATCTCAAGTGAATCTATAAGCTTTCCCTAAGTAAGGGAAGCTACCTTGAACGTTTAAAGACGAAAATAAAAACCCCAAGAGAAGGGTGCAAAGGGACTGTGAGAGTTCCGACACCTGGTTCACCTGAGAGGGAAGTTGCCACCACATAAGGGTACAATGCTGTCACATAGGCATGAATTTCACCGCCATCTAAATCTTCCACTGTATACGGCATGGAGAGCCGCCAACCTGATGGCAGACAGGGGGCTGAACCCTGAATGATGCCACGAACCAACTAAAGACCCGCAGGAGGCAGGATCTCTGGAGTAGATGGGAACCAGAAGGCAGACAGGGGTCTGGACCCTGTCAGGAATCAACCGAAGCCAAAATGAAGAAGAGTGGAACACGAGCTGCACTCTTTTTTCCTTCATCAAGGTTTTATCTCATAAGGTTTTCCTTGATAAAGTTTTTAATGAGTCAGTCCACCCAAAAGTGTGTTCCACTAACTCAATGACATCTATGTCATTGAGCCAAATGCCCGACCTCGTTGGAAGCTCGGCCATTTGGGGGGCTCTTGATATAGCCAAGCCCAATCCATGAGAAGGGGCCCCCCCAGAAAAGTACCGAAAGGAGATGCAACAGGGTCTAGCCCGGAATATGGAATAATCTAGAAGAACACCTGGCACTTGACAGCTGTCCACGAGGGTACAAGTACGGAACCCTACAGCTGTCCACGTGGGTACGAATCGGATCAAGTAGATGAGGATAAAGGGTAGCCATCCGATTTAGGGCATCATATTGATATTGTATATATAGAATAGACAGGGGCAAACAAAGGAAGGATGGAAAAACCGGGGGGATTCATTGTAATTATAGAGAGAAAATGTACCCTTCTTCTTCCTCGTGTTCACCTCCTCCTTCTTGGAACCCTAAAAGCTTCCTTAATAAAAATCTAATCTTTTATCAATTCTGAGCTTTCTTTGTTGATTTCCAAATATACAAAATTCTTGGTTATATCATATATATTTAAGTATTTTTAAAATATTTTTTTTGAATCATCTTGGTGTAAATTTTAATATCTGAAAAATTTACACCAAAAAATGTGAAGTACTCATACTCTACTCTAAAGAATGTACAGTGTCATACTAGCAGAAAAACAAATGAACTATGTACCCAAAAAAAAGGAGAGAGAGAGAAACACATGAACTCTGAGAATGGAATAGACAGAGCTAAAAAGAATAAGACAACGAAAAAGAAAAAGGAAAATATAAAAGTAAAAGAAAGAACAACGAAAGTAAAGGTCAACTAATCCAACGGCCCAAATAAAGCCAATCTACACTTAGTCCTCTGTTTTGCGTAGATGAGGTAGCTCCATCCAACTGCCGCCGCACGAGACACAATATAAAAACTTGGTTGCACGCTAGGGTTTGTAAAACAAATTGGGTTAGGGAAAGACTACAACAGCAGCCTCACCCGATCAAATCATGGCCGCATATCTGCATCCCGATTCTGCTTCTGCATACTTGTATCCCGATTCTGGTTCTGCCGATTCTGGTTCTGCATATTCGCATCCCGGTTCTGCTTGTGTTTCTGGTGTGGCGGAGGAGGAGGAGGATCTATCAGGCACGGAGAATGATAATAGGTACATCTTCCGTGATGGAGGAGACGCAATTGACGACGGCATGGCTCCTCTGTATAATGGTGTTGATTCGGAAACACTTGCCATGTATGTCCCCAAGAAAGTGAAGAAGGTGTACGATCTCTACTCAGCAGTAGTTGATGGATCCGAGGTTAATTTCAGAAACTTCCCCTCCCTCATTTTTTTTTATTGTAATTTAGTTAGTTATTATTATTATTTTAAAAACCTAAACTCTTAATTACATATCTCTCTTTTTCAATTATTAGGGTTTTGATTGTGATGCAAACCTCTACAATAAATTGCCTAAGTACATCAAAAAAGGAAATAACCAGCCCGTTGATCTTGTAGAACACGCTGATAGCCTTGAGAAGTGTTCACTCTTTGCTATTGGGAAGCACAACAGTAAAAAGGTAAATAGAAAATAGAAGCACAATTGATGTATATATACATACATGAGCCTATCAAGATATATAATTGTGTTTTGTTGATTAGAGATTGTCATTTGCATTTGGCAGAAAACAAATTTGAAATTTGAAAGCATTATAAAGGCAAACATGGTTGACGAGACCGGCGGTATGCTCCTCGATATCGACTATTACATCACACTGAAGGCGAAGAACATGTCCTTTGAGCCACCGGAAGTGAAGACTTACAAAGCTAAGGTGGCTTTTATGCCTTTCATGAAAAAGCGCCAGTACCACCTGTATCGTTTTCTGGGTCCAATAGACGATGCTGAAGGTGAAGTCACCCACCTATCTCCTGTTTCCTCTTTGTTTGTATGTCAACTATAGTTAAAGAATAAAACAAACTGTAATTAAACAGAATTGGCACATTCCGGGAGTCACATTATTCTTCTTCACTCATTCCATTGTTTGGAAGCCTTCCTGTGTATATATAAGTTGACTTAGTTTTGCATACTGACCTTTTTTTGGATCGCATGAATACCTGACTTAAAATTAACTATATATAAATATATGATCATAACGTGATTTGTCCGGATCTGATTGTTGTTTTGGATTTAATTTTTTTCAGAAGAATGTTAATGGGGTTTCAGCAGGCATTGAGCGGAGCTTTTTAAAGCGTCGCCATGTTTGCTCCACTTAAGTCATATATTTTACTCCTTGAAGTTGAAATTGAGGGACAAGGATAGGAACTGCAACTTGAATATTGTGAGATGAGGCTTGTGTTTTTCTGTTCCTTTTTGTATGTGATGGCTTTTAGTAAAATTCAATTTGGTTCTTAGATT
Source organism: Turnera subulata (assembly GCA_028386065.3). Lineage (NCBI taxonomy): Eukaryota > Viridiplantae > Streptophyta > Magnoliopsida > Malpighiales > Passifloraceae > Turnera > Turnera subulata. The sequence continues at coordinate 69,991 of JAKUCV010007141.1, forward strand.
CGAGGTGGGACTTTGCTAATAGTCACGTATCAATAGTGAGTCTGTCCTCACTTAGGGAACTGATTTTTGTCATTAAAGTTTATAAATAGAACTTGAGTTTGGCTGTGTTTGTCCAAAATTTGCTTCGCCTAGGTTTCTTTGGTTGCTTCTTATGTGTTAGTTATTCGTGTTTGAGTGATCCAAAGAAAAGAACCTATATCTGCATGAGAATGGGAACAAAATATTTTGCTCAAATTCTAATGGTAAGCTCACCATTTATGTCACATGTTAACTATATTTGATGTTTATTCGCTATGTGCAGATGCATCAGTTGCGTGAGGGGAGTTACATATGTGGAGGCTGAGCTTCGGAGAATTTAACATATATGGAGGTTGTGTATGAAGATGTACTTCATGCAATAGGACTAGTATATATGCTCTTTTTTAAAATTACTAATATTTCTACTATGCTATGTTGCTTACATAACCGGTGACTAAATATTTTGCTTAAATTACATTACTGTGTCTCTTCTTTCATGATTTGTCTTTAAAGTTCAAACTGCCTTTCAATTGATGAATTTGATAAATGCATTGCTTGTAAAGAATGTGTTACCATATGCAATGCATTGATTTTAGCTTTTTTTTTTTAATTATAATAGTAAAATATTCAATTATTAAACACATCAACCATGGGTAAGGAAAGAGCAAAATCATTCGCTTCACTCCTCTTTGATGACAATATATATCATGTGTACCATTATCACTCACGATAATTCTTACATAGCGGATTGATTGGGCTGATAGTTTAGAAGGCTTATGCGTGCTGCTCTAAGAAACATCAAAATGCTCCGAGGCTTTGCACCTTTTTTTTTTTTTTAATGGAATTAATTAAAAGGCCAAAACACCTACCAAAACTTTTGTCATACAATCCGAGCGCTAAATTAGGCCTTTTGCGGTAGTGATATATCTTTTGAAATCCAAGCGTATACCAGTTAAAAGACTTGTGGAACCTCCTGCCAGCTAGTAGCAGAAAGTTACATCACCTCATCTATGCCATAACCTCCCCAACTTAAACTTTATTATCATAATGAACTGGCCAGGAACGGTCACTAGGAGATAACAGGGCAGTAGGCAATGGTACTCCCCAGCATCATATTCCTCGATGAGCTGAGTTACTTACGTGGGGTAGGAGGATCGTCTGCTTGTAGTTTTCTGCACTTTTCTTTTGAAGGGTGTCTGAGAGAATGCCCTTAATTGTTTTGTAAAATTAATTATTGGGCTTTTCTTGTAACACCTATCATTATCAACATTTAATTAATGAATCGTTTACTTGACTCTTTGACTAATTCGTTGTTGCCGGGTCCTGAAGAGGGAGGTGGTTTCGTGGATTGGGTTTGGCGATTAGGTACAAGGAGGAGTGGAGATGGATTGGGTTTGGTGGTTTCGTGGATTGGTATCCCGGGCCAATCCACCTTTAAAGGCACCAGACTAAATCCAGCTCGACTCGGGTGGCGCACTTAGGTAATGGTAGGTGAGTCAAATGAGGTTTTCTGCGTACACGAGGACTCGAACCCGAGACCTCGCTTAAGCAGAACAAGTCGCTTACCACTTGAATCAACCTCAATTGGTGGCCTTACGTTTTCTGATTCCCAGTATCCTGGCTTATCGCCTCAAAATACTTGCCAATCAAGCGCTTCTCCTGTATAAACTTAACCTTGGAAAGAATTTCTGCAGATAGCTCAATTGCCTGGTTAAAACCACTCTTACCTCCAGTATACTGTATATAGTGTTATGTTAGTCATGAAGTTCGATATATAAGTTTGATATACTTATAGGATGTTTGCTTTAAAAAATTGATTTGAAGTCTAATCTATTTCTCTAAGCCAACTTTATAGTTTTAATTAAAATATGAATACGACTGTTGTTCTCTTCTGGGAGCAGATAAAGCTTCAAACACCTTCTAATCAATTATGCCGCTGGACTAGTACTTGAAGCTGCAAGCACCATTCACCGTAGTAACTGTGAAAGAAACATTGTGGCCTTAGTTGCAGATGCTTTTCTAAGCGTTTGTAATGTCAATATTAGTATTCTACAAATTTTATTGTGACGAGCAAGGTTGTTAAACCCGGCCCGGCCATCGACCTGCTCTAGCTTAGGGGTCACGAGAACCGGGATTCAACCGGGATCAATAGAAGGTCAAAAGGAGTCCCCTGATTTTTCAAGACCGGTTTAAAAAAAAAAATCATAATAAGATATTCAACCCAAATCAATGATCCAAAATGATTAAATGTCAAGAACAATTCCAAAACCACCAATTACCTAATTGAAAAGGAATACTTAAAATGTCAAGACAATCCCAAAACAAATCCCATACGTGATACAATGATCCAAATGAGAACAAGTACTTAAAATATAGTTAAGAACAATCCATACGTGATACAATGATCCCACGCAGGATCAGTCTTTGGAGGAACAGAAGCAGAACTAGAGTGGAGTTGTTGGGTTCTTTTACTGTTTATTTTCCATAAAAGACATCCCAAAGTTAAGGATCAATTTCAATCAGACATTTATATGGGTACTAGTCGAATATATGAATATATTGTTAAAGATCAACACCACTAAATTAAATCTAGGTAGTTATTATCTAGATTTGGTCTTAGGTTGTTATCATTTAAAATATCTAGATTAGATATTAGTTAGCTTTATCTATTTTTCAAAGTTTGAAGGAGATTGTAGTTTCCTAATTTCTAGGTTAGTTGTTAATTTTGTAGCCTATATAAAGGCCCTACTTTCTAATGGGAAAGCATCCCAAGCATTAGAGCTTTTTAGCATTTCTCTCTGAGTATTCTAAGAGTGTATTCTCTCTTTTCTTATTTGTTGTCTTATTAGGGATAAGCACCTTTTTGGGTCCTCGGGTTTCACGTTTGTCCCGTTTCTATACCCGCGAGTTTTCCTGTCCCTTTTAGGTACCCCGGGTTTAGGATTTTGGCCCTTTTCTATACCTCGGGCAGCCCGGCCGATGACGTGGCCAGTTGCCCGGGCAGACCAGACACGTGTCACTCTTTCATTGGACCACATCGGCAAAAAGTGGGGCCCACCTTAACCCACCGATTTTTATTTTCTGAAAAATCGAAAATTCGTTTTCCTATTTTTAAAATCCCTTACCGGCTGGTTGACCCGATTTTATTTCCGGTTTGCAGAAGGTCTGAGTTAGAAAAAAAACCTACCCAAACAATTAAATTCCCGATTTTTGTTTTTTTGTTTTATTTTTTTGTCTTTTTTTTTTTCCTCTTCTTCCTCCCCACTCACCTCTCAACTCTCTTCCTTTCCCCTCCATCTCTACTTACAAAAACGAATTCGTTTCTTTGTGTTAAAACGAATTCATGAACCCAGTGCAGAACCAATTAATTGTGTGAGAACAATTAATCACATGAGCCATGTGAATTTCATAAACTAGTGTATCGTTTGTGTTGCGTCTCGGTGGGCTGTGGCTCATGGTGGCTGTTTGTCGCTGTAACAGCTCTGGCCGGTGCAGGTTGGTGACTGTGGTCGTCTCCTCCGGCGACTTGTGTTTGTTTTGCAGGGAGCGGTTTGTGACGAGGAGCAGTGCTATGAGCTGGGTTATGTGCTCGTGTTCTCGCGTGGCGGCGTGTGTGGTTTCCGTAACGGGGCGTGTGGCCGGTGGGTGGCGCAGCGACGGTCCATGTTGGCGACCAGAGCCGAGCAGGGGAGGCGTCATTTGTTGCCTCCAGCGGCGTCCTCTCCAGATCGCAGCGATGGGCCATGCGACGGCAGGATCGGAGCAAGCGGCGGCGGGCCTTGTAATCGCTTCTCCGATCTGGTCGCGCCCAGTGTTTTCTGTGGGTACGTCAGCCTTCGTGGCAGCTGCGCTGGTAGACACTACAGCCCTCGTGGCGGCTGTGCTTCGGCAGCGGCGGTGGAGGCTCCAGTGGGAGCATCTACAGGCTGCAGTGTAGATGGAGGAAGAAGAGAGAAAAAAAATACGAGGGAGGAAGAAGAGAGGAAAAAAAAAGAGGGAAAAAAGACAAAAAATAAAAAAGATAAAAAAAAAAAGAATAAGAAGGGGGGGAATAAAATCGGGAGGAAAAAAAAGAGAGAAAAAAGACAAAAAAATAAAAAAGATTAAAAAAAAGAAAGGAGGAATAAAATGGGAGAAAAAAAAGAGAGAAAAAAAGACAAAAAAAAAGATAAAAACGTAAAGGATAAGAAATGAGCGAATAAAATCTGGAGTTAAATTTTTTGGGGTGGGTTTTTTTTCTAACTCAAACCGTATTGTGCAAACCGGAAATAAAATCGGGTCAACCAGCCGGTAAGGGATTTTAAAAATAGGAAAACGAATTTTCGATTTTTCGAAAAATAAAAATCAGTGGGGTAAGGTGGGCCCCACTTTTTTGCCGATGTGGTCCAATGAGAGAGTGACACGTGTCTGGTCTGCCCGGGCAACTGGCCACGTCATCGGCCGGGCTGCCCGAGGTATAGAAAAGGGCCAAAATCCTAAACCCGGGGTACCTAAAAGGGGCAGGAAAACTCGCGGGTATAGAAACAGGACAAACGTGAAACCCGAGGACCCAAAAAGGTGCTTAACCCTGTCTTATTACTACTCTTTGTGAGTTTTTCTATCTTTCCTAATTTGGGTTCTGCACGACCTGCTTGTGCAAGTTAGTCTTGCTTAGTATCAGTACAGTCTGTCTATGCAACGAGGTTGGTTATGTGAAAGGTTAGTGCTTTGTGCTGCGCATAGTTCAACAATCTGGTAGCGGAGCATTGTTCACGTTGTGGTAGCGGAACTTTGTTCAACACTCTGGTAGCGGAGCAGGTCCTTCTTCGGGAGATCACGTAGAGGTGTTTTGTGAGAATCTTTTGTCGACACAATGACCGACCTTCAAGTTATCGGCGCAATGGAGAAGCTCAACAACAACAACTACAACTACAGTACGTGGTCAACCTGCATGATGTCCTACTTGCAAGGACAAGATCTTTGGGAAGTGGTCAATGGTACCGAGGTAGCACAACCTGCAGATGCAAATGGAGAGTTGCGGAAGTGGAAGATTAAAGTAGGCAAGGCAATGTTCGCTTTGAAGACAACAGTAGGAAAAGAAATGTTGCAATGCATACAGAAAGCTGAAACTCCGAAAGAAGCTTGGGATACACTTGTCACTCGATTCTCTAAAAAAAATGATACGGAGCTTCAACTTTTAGAGAACGAGTTGTTGTCGGTGACACAATGCAACATGACAATAGCACAATACTTTCACAAAGTGAAGTTCTTGTGCCGTGAGATTTTGGAGTTGGATCCAGAAGCATCTATCGGCGATTCCAAGATGAAGAGAATTCTTATCCATGGTTTAAGGCCAGAATTCAGAAGCTTTATTGCTGCTGTACAAGGTTTGCCAAAACAGCCATCACTTGAGGAGTTTGAGAATTTGCTAGCCGGTCAAGAAGACTTAGCTAAGCAAATGGGAGGAGTCTCGTTGAAGAATGAAGAAGAGGCACTCTATGCAAAGAAGAGCAAGTGGAATTCCAAGCAGCATGAAGGTGGTGGATCTAAGAAGAATGGTGACAAGTTTAAAAGTCATCATGGTGAGACGAGCACTCGTGAAGGAGGCTCGAAGAACTATTCCAATTGAAGGAGGTTCGAAGGAAAGTGTTACAACTGTAACAAGAAGGGACACATGGCGAAAGACTGTTGGTCTAAGAAGAAAGCCATGGAGAGCAATGCTGCCACATTCAAAGATGAAGACGAATGAGATGCTGAAGCATTGTTTGCTGTAGAAGATGAAGATTTTGCATTTACGGCAACAACACATAATCAAATCGATTATAAGAACGACTGGATTATTGATTCAGATTGTTCAAACCATATGACAGGTGACACAGTCATACTGCAAGATTTGTCAGAATTCGATGAAGTGTCTACATGGTGGTCCTCAGATAAGCAAGCACTATCAGATTCAGATAATTTGAAAGAAACAGTGGAGTCTTCTCAAGTTCAGCTAAGTTTAGGAGAAGCTGAAGTTTTAGAAGATGGTGAAGATCGTGCAGCTGTAGCTCAAAGTCCTTGGCGAACAGGTGTGCACCAGAGGCCAAATGAAGAAGTTAGGCCGAGTGAAGAAGGTGAGCCAAGTGGAGATAGCGAGCCGAGTGGAGGAGGTGAGCTGAGTACAGCAGAGCATGGAGAAGGTGAGCCAAGTGGAGATAGTGAGTCAAGTGAAGAAGGCGAGTTGGTTGCAGCTGAACTGTCAGCTCAGCCGAGAAGATCGGTAAGACCTAAGAAGCCGAATCCCAAGTATGCCATTGCTGTTGTTGTAGAAGATGTGAAAGAACCTGAGAGTTTTGAAGAAGCATCTTTGAGCTCAAGATGGATTAAAGCTATAGAAGAGGAGCTTGAAGCTTTGGATCATAACCAGACTTGGGAGCTTGTGCCACTGCCAGGAGGAGTAAAGCCTATTTATTGCAAATGGGTTTACAAGATAAAGCGTCGCACAGATGGATCGATTGAGAGGTTCAAGGCTCGTTTGGTAGCTCGAGGATTCTCTCAACAGTATGGACTAGACTACGATGAAACGTTCAGTCCAGTCGCAAAGCTTACAACTGTGCGAGTTCTACTGGCACTTGCAGCTAGTAAGAACTAGAACCTGTGGCAGATGGACGTGAAGAATGCATTTTTGCATGGGGAGCTGGATCGGGAGATCTACATGGATCAACCAAAGGGTTTCAAGAGTCAAGATCATCCCGAGTTTGTATGTAAACTCTGGAAGGCCCTCTATGGACTAAAACAAGCACCAAGGGCCTGGTATGGCAAAATTGCTGAGTTTTTAGTCCATGGTGGTTATATTGTGACAACTGCAGACTCTAGCTTGTTTGTTAAAGCTAGTGGAGGGAAGTTAGCTATAGTGCTGGTGTATGTGGATGACTTAATCCTCACAGGAGATAGTGAAGAGGAAATTCTCCAAACAAAGCAGAATTTATCAGTTCGCTTCCAGATGAAAGAGCTTGGACAACTTAAGCACTTTCTTGGTCTTGAAATTGACCGTACACAAGAAAGTATCTTTCTTCATCAGCAGAAATATTGCAAAGATTTGCTGAAGAAATTTGGAATGCACGATTGCAAACCAATATCGACACCTATGGAGCCAAATGCCAAGTTATGTGCTCATGAAGGAAGAGATTTGGAAGATGCAACAATGTATCGTCAATTGGTGGGTAGTTTGATATATCTGGCTCAAACAAGACCAGACATCTCCTATGCGGTCGGTGTGATGAGTCGGTATATGCAAAACCCAAAGAAGCCTCATTTGGAAGCAGTCAGAAGAATCTTGAGATATGTCAAGGGTACACTTGACAACGGAATTCTGTACAAGAGAGGTGAAGACTGCAAATTAGTTGGCTACTGTGATGCTGACTATACAGGTGATCATGATACCCGACGTTCAACTACTGGGTATGTTTTTAAACTCGGATCTGGAGCAGTTTCCTGGTGCAATAAAAGACAACCAACGGTGTCTTTGTCCACAACAGAAGCAGAGTATCGAGCTGCAGCAGTGGCAGCTCAAGAGAGCACTTGGCTTGTGCAGCTGTTGAAGGGTTTACATCAGTCAGTTGATTATGCAATTCCTTTGTATTGCGATAATCAATCAGCAATACGTTTGGCTGAGAATCCCGTGTTTCATGCGAGGACTAAACACGTGGAGGTTCATTATCACTTTATCAGGGAAAAAGTTCTTGAAGAAGAAGTGGAGCTGAGGCAGGTGAAGACTGAAGATCAAGTCGCAGATGTGTTCACAAAAGGCTTGAGTGGAAACAAGTTTGAACGCTTTTGTCATCAGCTCGGTATGGTAGAAAGAGCGGGAGTTGGTGTTGAGGGGGAGTGTTAAAGATCAACACCACTAAATTAAATCTAGGTAGTTATAGATTTGGTCTTAGGTTGTTATCATTTAAAATATCTAGATTAGATATTAGTTAGCTTTATCTATTTTTCAAAGTTTGAAGGAGATTGTTAGTTTCCTAATTTCTAGGTTAGTTGTTAATTTTGTAGCCTATATAAAGGCCCTATTTTCTAATGGGAAAGCATCCCAAGCATTAGAGCTTTCTAGCATTTCTTATTACTACTCTTTGTGAGTTTTTCTATCTTTCCTAATTCAGGTTCTGCACGATCTGCTTGTGCAAGTTAGTCTTGCTTAGTATCAGTACAGTCTGTCTGTGCAACGAGGTTGGTTGTGTGAAAGGTTAGTGCTTTGTGCTGTGCATAGTTCAACAATCTGGTAGCGGAGCATTGTTCACGTTGTGGTAGCGGAACTTTGTTCAACATATATTAGTTGCAATGCCACATACATCACAATAAAGGTAATCTTTTCTTCAATTTAGCTGCTGACAAGGAACCATGGTGTTCAAGTGAAGGCATAACTACTAACACGTGTTCATCTGAATCATGTCAACTTTACATGCATTAGCTACAAGCCTACAACAACCACAACTGGAATGAAAGGATTTTAAAGGCATCATTTTATTGCAAAGAGATTTGATTGTTTACTATTTAAGCAATATATCAATGCAATTACTTAGTTCCTACCTGTTTGTTGAGCAGCGGCACTAGCAGTGGCAGATGGAGGCGAGAGTGACGCAGGTTGGAGGAGAGAGTGACCTATGGCAATGATGGCAGTGAAGGGTGGTGAGCCATGGTGTTTTTCGAAAGAAAGAAGAGAGGAGCAGAGAAGGGAAAATTAAGTTGGAGTTAGGATTCTCTTCTGGTTCTATTTTGACGTTCAGTAGTGTTATTTAATTATTTTTTTATTTTGCAATGGTGTGAAAGCGATGTCATTTATGACACAAATTTTTTTTAAAAAAGAGGAAGTCTCATCAAACTGGTAAACCCGTATCCGAGTCGTGAAAACCCGGAAAAATTGGAAAACCCAGAGCAACCCGGCCGGGTCTCTAAGGCATAAGAACCGGAAGGCCATTTGGCCCGGCCTGGCCTCCGGTTCTTGGTTAACCCTGTTGAACCGGCCGGGCCGGTCCGGTCCGGTTTTAATAACATTGGTGACGAGTCTTTATCCTATTTTCTAAATGTTGTCGCCCAAATAATAGGACCACGATTGCGATAGGGCAATATAACACGAAGTTCTCTACAGTATATTTCATCCTTTAGGTGGGAGGGAGCCTGGGAGGTGGGGTGGGGATGTGGGCAAGGGGGCCAGGCCCCCCCTAAAATCCTACTTGAATAATTTATAGTAATAGTGTTCAAGTGAAGGCATAACTACTAACACGTGCTCATCTGAATCATGTCAACTTTACATGCATTAGCTACAAGCCTACAACAACCACAACTGGAATGAAAGGATTTTAAAGGCATCATTTCAATGCAAAGAGATTTGATTGTTTACTATTTAAGTAATATATCAATGCAATTACTTAGTTCCTACCTGTTTGTTGAGCGGCGGCACTAGCAGTGGCAGATGGAGGCGAGAGTGACGCTGGAGGAGAGAGTGACCTATGGCAACGATGGTAGTGAAGGGTGGTGAGCCATGGTGTTTTTCCAAAGAAAGAAGAGAGGAGCAGAGAAGGGAAAATTGAGTTGGAGTTAGGATTCTCTTATGGTTCTATTTTGACGTTCAATAGTGTTATTTAATTATTTTTTTATTTTGCAATGGTGTGAAAGCGGTGTCGTTTATGACACAAATTTTTTTTAAAAAAGAGGAAGTCTCATCAAACCGGTAAACCCGTACCCGAGTCATGAAAATCTGGAAAAACCGGAAAACCCGGAGCAACCCGGCCGGGACTCTAAGGCATAAGAACTGGAAGGCGATTTGGCCCGGCCTGGCCTCCGGTTCTCGATTAACCCTGTTGAACCGGCCGGTCCGGTTTTAATAACATTGGTGCCGAGTCTTTATCCTATTTTCTAAATGTTGTGGCCCAAATAATAGGACCACGATTGCGATAGGGCAATATAACATGAAGTTCTCTACAGTATATTTCATCCTTTAGGTGGGAGGGAGCCTGGGAGGTGGGGTGGGGATGTGGGCAAGGGGGCCAGGCCCCCCCTAAAATCCTACTTGAATAATTTATAGTAATAGTGTTCAAGTGAAGGCATAACTACTAACTCGTGTTCATTTGAATCATGTCAACTTTACATGCATTAGCTACAAGACTACAACAACCACAACTGGAATGAAAGGATTTTAAAGGCATCATTTTATTGCAAAGAGATTTGATTGTTTACTATTTAAGCAATATATCAATGCAATTACTTAGTTCCTACTTGTTTGTTGAGCGGCGGCACTAGCAGTGGCAGATGGAGGCGAGAGTGACGCAGGTTGGAGGAGAGAGTGACCTATGGCAACGATGGCAGTGAAGGGTGGTGAGCCATGGTGTTTTTCGAAAGAAAGAAGAGAGGAGTAGAGAAGGAAAAATTGAGTTGGAGTTAGGATTCTCTTCTGGTTCTATTTTGACGTTCAGTAGTGTTATTTAATTATTTTTTTATTTTGCAATGGTGTGAAAGCGGTGTCGTTTATGACACAATTTTTTTTAAAAAAAGAGGAAGTCTCATCAAACCGGTAAACCCGTACCCGAGTCGTGAAAACCCGGAAAAACCGGAAAACCCGGAGCAACCCGGCCGGGGTCTCTAAGGCATAAGAACCGGAAGGCCATTTGGCCCAGCCTGGCCTCCGGTTCTCGATTAACCCTGTTGAACCGGCCGGTCCGGTTTTACTAACATTGGTGACGAGTCTTTATCCTATTTTCTAAATGTTGTCGCCCAAATAATAGGACCACGATTGCGATAGGGCAATATAACACGAAGTTCTCTACAGTATATTTCATCCTTTAGGTGGGAGGGAGCCTGGGAGGTGGGGTGGGGATGTGGGCAAGGGGGCCAGGCCCCCCTAAAATCCTACTTGAATAATTTATAGTAATAGTGTTCAAGTGAAGGCATAACTACTAACACCTGTTCATCTGAATCATGTCAACTTTACATGCATTAGTTACAAGCCTACAACAACCACAACTGGAATGAAAGGATTTTAAAGGCATCATTTTATTGCAAAGAGATTTGATTGTTTACTATTTAAGCAATATATCAATGCAATTACTTAGTTCCTACCTGTTTGTTGAGCGGCGGCACTAACAGTGGCAGATGGAGGCGAGAGTGACGCAGGTTGGAGGAGAGAGTGACCTATGGCAACGATGGCAGTGAAGGGTGGTGAGCCATGGTGTTTTTCGAAAGAAAGAAGAGAGGAGTAGAGAAGGGAAAATTGAGTTGGAGTTAGGATTCTCTTCTGGTTCTATTTTGACGTTCAGTAGTGTTATTTAATTATTTTTTATTTTGCAATGGTGTGAAAGCGGTGTCGTTTATGACACAAATTTTTTTAAAAAAAGAGGAAGTCTCATCAAACCGGTAAACCCGTACCCGAGTCGTGAAAACCCAAAAAAACCGGAAAACCCGGAGCAACCCGGCCGGGTCTTTAAGACATAAGAACCGGAAGGCCATTTGGCCCGGCCTAGCCTCTGGTTCTCGATTAACCCTGTTGAACCAGCCGGGCCGGTTTTAATAACATTGGTGACGAGTCTTTATCCTATTTTCTAAATGTTGTCGCCCAAATGATAGGACCACGATTGCGATAGGGCAATATAACACGAAGTTCTCTACAGTATATTTCATCCCTAAGGTGGGAGGGAGCCTGGGAGGTGGGGTGGGGATGTGGGCAAGGGGGCCAGGCCCCCCCTAAAATCCTACTTGAATAGTTTACAGTAATAGTGTTTCCTAAATTTGTAATTGGCCTGGTGGTTATGTCTTACGTTGGTGTTACTTCTCGTAGACAACGCGGGTTCGACTCTTGGTGGGTCCGCCTTTTTTTTTCAAATGGGAACACAACTTGAGGAAAGGTACAGGATAGGACTCGAGCAAATGCCCTTCCTTCCCCCCCTTTTCCATTATCTGCCTTTACTTCCCTGCGATGATAAGGTTATATCAGGAAAAAAAAAATTAAGAAGAAAGCAAAGTTAGAGCTCTCCTGCACCGGGGGAAAAGTTATTCTAAAGATAAAATAAATTGGAAAAAGATTTTAAGTCCTGTTGGAGTTGGGCACCAAAAACTGCAACATTCCACCACATTAAATATCCTGTTCGACTTCTCTACTCGTGTCTTGGTTAAGCAAAACTAAACGCACATGTTCTTGTATAATTTTACTAGGGTATCACTGATGACTTGTAAATATCCTGGAGTGATTGGTTCTCTAGAAATGGTAGGGTATCACTGATGACTTGTAAATATCCTGGAGTGATTGGTTCTCTAGAAATGGTAGGGTATCACTGATGACTTGTAAATATCCTGGAGTGATTGGTTCTCTAGAAATGGTAAAATGAGCTAGTAAACTGAGACACTAGATGATGCATTGTCCTCGCACAGGACACACTACAACAAACCCAAACAAATTTGACAAAATTTTTTTTTGTCATATTAAGCTTAAAATTTGTCCTTTTAGGCTTATGGGACAAAATATTGTCCCTTTTTAATATATCTAACTGGACAAATTTTATTCCTAATGCCTTCAAATTAGACAAAAGTAGTCGATATCATGTAAAGAATAAAATTTGTCTTTTTATACATACATATAAACTTATTATTATATCATGAACATATAAGCTTACGGACAAAATTAGTTCTTGAAAATATAACGTTATATTTGTTTAATTTTTTTTAGTTTCAAAAGTTAATTATAACTTTCAGCAAATAAGCAATTAAATTAATTATCAATTAATTACAACTCTGAATTTATTTTTCTGAATTAATTAAAAATAAAAATAGATATTTGAGTGAGATATTGCTTTATTGAATGAATTTCCAGAATTACAAAATAATACATAATATATTTTGATAAACCTAGACCCACAAATTAAACCACAAAACATTGTTCAGATCTGAGCACCCACAAATACACCAAAGCACTATAACTACAAACCAAAATCTTCATGGAACCGCAGTGATTGAATTCTAGTGAGACCTTGAATTCCAGCGAGACCTATTCCAACAAAAATCATAAAAGATCAACGTTAGGTAAACAAGTAGTAACAGGGTCAAATTGGAACGTTAAGTTTAAGATTTGTCATAAGAGATGCCAAAAAAATCCTTTGAAAGGAAGCCAGGTTGGTAAGGCTGTTAATAAGTAAAATATTGACACAACTTAGTGCCATCTATCATCATCCATAGTCAGAAGTACTTCTCATGAATCCAAAAGAAACTCAACATTCCCACTTTGTATCAATTTCTAGGATTTTTAACCCACATATTTCATCCAAATAACCATTAAGCAAGCGCACAAGAAAAGTAACATACCTTTTATAAATTTATACACCTACATTGTCATCCAATCTGGAAAAAGACATAGTTACAGGAACACACACAAATGTAAAGAGACAATAACCATTGGCATTGTAGACTAGACATATCCTCATAAAACCTGAATCTTAATTTCCTGAAAGCCCACATTGCCTATCATTGAGCAAAAAAAATTTGCTCCTGACCAGGCAGCACATTTGTCCCAAGAAATGGTAAATTGAGCACCTCTGCCGACACATGCATTGATACGAGTCATATTATCCACTAATAATTTATTTACATAGTTTGATACAGACTAACCGTGGATACTCTTGTGGTCAAAGCCTTAACTGGAAAAGGACATAATACCTAAGGATTAAAACCTAAATCCAGTAAGTTACTTTTGGAGACTACAGTTTGGTTTAAGCCATTACTGATATCCTCTATTATAATGCAGAAAAAATCCAAATCATATGATATTTAATAAGGAAGATACATTTACGTCTAGTTTGGAGCTACAAAGTCAAGTGAATCTGAAAAGCATTAGCAAAACACAAATGGATAGAACCAGCAAAAGGAAATAGTTGAAAAAAACCAATTCACCATACCATACCAAGGAGTTGTCCAAGGATGTTCATAGAGGGATACCTTCAGCTTCTTGCTTGTTGTTGTCACTGCCATAGTACCACCAGAGTCCGGAAACCATATCTGGAAAAAAAACATAGAAGAATAAGATGGATTTAGCTCATTTGGCCACTAAAATCCTGCCAACAATGAAGCTGTAAATTTCCTTTTACAGATTAATATCAGCATGATCTCAAAAATAGATTTTCAACCCTGGAGTAAAATAAAGCCGGCAGAATGTTTCATCCAATGCATAAATTAAACCAAGCTATTTCAGTCATGGTGTTACATTCTCAGGCAATTTGGCCTTAGAAGTTTCTGCTTGAAAGTAACAATACCTAAGAATACTTGCAAACAGTTAACAAAACTAAGGGTGACTAAATATTCCAATAGAGCAAACCAATCGCAAGAAAGGGACTTGGACAAGAGATCACCATACCAAGGCAATAGTTGAAAAAACAAATTCACAACTTAACTACCTGTTTCCTCTTCTTCTTTACCAAACCAGCAAAATGGATTTCAAACCCATTTAGCTACAACTGGCTGTCAATAAACCTGATGACCTTAAGAACATTCATCCATCAACCATAACAAAACAAGCTAATTCGCTTATATAAGATGAAGTCCTGAAAATAATGAATAAACAGAGTCACAATAAAAGGTACAAAATACAAAACTAAGAAAGAGAATCACATAACCTCCTGCTTGCTTCTTCGCCGTCGGACAATTCCACCTTCTTTGAAGTCCTGATCCACGAAAGGATACTTGTTCTTTTCAGGGTGGGGGAGGAAGGTAAGGCGGCGGTAGTGCTTCTTGATGGCGCCGTCATCGCCGGTCTCTGGAGGATGGAAGTACCAGTCGAGGTCATTGTTGATGCGCTTCTCGGATGAGAGGAGAACGTCGGCAATGGCCAGGATCAAACCCAAATTGAAGAAGCTTTTGGTACATAATCTAACTTCCTTTTTCTTTACCAAAAAAAAAAAAAAGTTTAGCAGTGAAGATTAAGGTTAAGGAGTATCAAACCCAAATTCAACATAGAAAAAAAAAAAAACAGCCAAATTGAAGATACCAATCAAATTTCTTTGGATTATTTGCTCTCATTCCTTCTAGTCCTGGATAATTCAAATGTGTATTCTCGAATCCAAATTATGCATAGAATCACACGCTACGATTGCTCTTGATGATAATTTAGTGAAATTTTTTTCTCAACACAAACACAGAAATCCATGTGAGCAAGCAAGTACATATGCAAGCCACTATCTAATATCACTATATCAGTGACATCACAAACATTAAAAAGATTGAAACAGGGACGTCACGTCAGTGTGGATATCTTCAGGTGGGGTGCTTCATCGTTGTAAAGCAAGGCTGTGGTGGATCCGCAAGGCCATGAAGTTCGGGTGGGACTGAGAAGCGTATGTGGGCACTCTTTCATGCCTTTAAAACTCAGGGTTTTAGCTTTTTTTTTTCTTTTCTTTTTTTTTTTTGGTTTTGAACATTGAGAAAAAAGGGCAGAAGATAAAGGTTGGGGGATGGAGAAGACGGCGGAATCTCTCGCACCACTAAGATTCGAAGAAGCTTTACCCAATTACTTTTTGTATTCAGGTTAATACATAGAATTAATGCCGAATTAGATACATGTTTTGTAAAAAATACAAAAAAAATGTGAAAGTAGAGGATTTTGGAGACAATTTTTCTCCTGTTAAATTTATGAAAAGTTAGGTTAGGTTCAAGTTTTTAAGTGACCAATTTGTTCCTATTATATTTATCTAATGGGACAACATGTCATTTTGTCCAATTAGATGTAATCTAAAGAAATAATGTTTAAATTCTATTCCTAAAATATGTCAAAGGGAACAAAATAGTGAATTAGTCCCTTTAATCTTGTCGTATTAGCTTGGGTCGCTTGTAGTGAGTACATATAATAAGCGAACAATTTAAAAATTTTAGTCGCAACACATCTCAAATGGAACAAAATAATAAATTACCCACAAAGTTTAATCCCTTTACCTGACCTTTGTTGTAGTGACAAAAAAAGTTGTATGGTTGTTTAGCTTTAAATTCTGAGGAAAAGAACAGCCAGAAGCAGGCTGAGCTTCTTCTCACCCAGTTTTACACTAACCAGTCTCGTAATAAGAAGGCATTTGACATAATCGCAGCCCTACAGCCTATCACTCTTTCCATCAAGATGACTATCCAAAACCCTAGATAGCTGTACTCTGATTTTACCCCGAGCATATGACTAATATAGCATACGTAAATCTGTTATAGGAGAATTATTTTGTGAATGAATAAGGTGGTAGTTAGCTGGACTTCAAAGCCGTGGTTATGAGAATGCAAGTAATGTAATCCAATGCTCCAATTCATTATCGTGTTTACGACATTAGTGCATCTCAAATTTCTCAGTCTTACCATAATTTTCATGAGAAACTAGTATAATTGAATAAGATTATCACTTTTAAGTTGTTAATTCTATATGCTAACGTAACGTGGTCATGAATGTTGCATCGGGGATCTAGCTAGCAGAACAATGTCGGCCGAAGCATGCATCTGAAAGGAGAGGGAAACAGAAAATGAAGGGAGAGGCAAAGCGGCATTTCACCCTCTTGTTTAGACATCATTGGTGACTAATTCCTGTTTTGGATTCTTCATGCAACTTCTGTTTTCCGGGTCTTATATGTAATCTATTGCATCACGATTTACTGGATGCAAGGCAGTAATATAAATATTATCATCTACCTTTCAAAAAAAAAAAAATCTACGAGACTTTGTCTGTAAAGAAAACATATTACTTTACTACACAAAAGGAGATAAAGTGTTCCAACCACCCAGCAACACGACGTCGTTGTTCGAGTCGAGCACAAGTGAAGACGCGTGAACGGGCCATATGTTTTAATACCGACTGAGAGTTCAGTTTTAGGGGTCTGTTATGGGTCCACCAAGCCCAAAGACAAGCAGTAACCCGCCCAAACACATGTGACACACCCGACCCAACAAAAGCTAAATCAGAGCAAGTTTTTTTTTTAAGCTAAAAGAAACTTTAAAACAAAGGCAAAAACAGAACGGAAGAAGTTGCCATATCACCCACCACCCAACGGTATCGATGTAAAACCATGCAACACATGATGAATCATTAAGCTCCCCTGAATGAAAGGTCTTTGATAGGCTCGTCGCTAGCAGCAGGTCACCATGCGCTGGAAAAGTCTTGTGGTTTCTTCAATATTTTTCTGAAAATAAGATTTTGTGAGCCAACTTTTAGTTGCTATCCAAATCAAAATGCAAAATCATGAAACTCCATGCAGCACAATATTGTCTTACACGTATTTCCCATTAAACTAATGAAGCAATTCACTAGAACGACTTCCTTTATAGATATGAACATCATGCAAACCTGAAATTGAACTACCGAAGAATCCAGTATACAGAACTTGGGAAAATCAATATACTTCCACATTGACAAGAATCAACCACATGGTCCACACCCAATATACTTAGAAGTTACCTAATTTCTTTCATAGTTGCAGTATTCACATCATCAGTTAAGTCTATGAAACAAACCTGCACTTGTGAGTTGTGAGCAACCATTTCTCTTTGTGCATATCAACCTCATAGAGCTGTCAAAAGGTCAATGCACTATGTTAGGACAATGTTCCTCCCGTACTTTGCTTACAAGATGAAGAAGCTCTTTCTGAAATTCAAGGTGCTCATAGCAAGACTAATTTCAGCATGCTCAAGGAGATCTTTGATTATTCTAACTTCTTCTTCTATCAGTTGTTTATACCTCAGAGCTACAAAGACTTGACATACCTCCTTACTTAAATCCCTAACCATTTCCGCGTGTGCTGCCTCCTGCGCAAGCTGCATATCCAGTCGAGCCTCTGCTTCCTCCTCTTCTCTTACGTTCTCCTGAAGGTAAAATGTCTCCCAAATTATAAACGTATACTCATCTAGCTAGAGAGGAAATCGCTTATATCTCTGGCAGTAAAAAGAACTGGGATGGTATGGTAACAGCACTGTCACAGGAACTTGATAATGCATACCTCTTCGGTGATTTTGGGCAGAAACTGAAACGACTTATCCTCAAACTTTGCCACCAAGGTTTTGACCATTTGATTTTTTATTGTGCTGAAATCCATGGGCTTGTCAATAACCTGTCGAGCACCATATGTATTCAAAAGCAAAATCAACATGAAACTGGCAAACCAAAACAACCAGCATATAAAAGGTATAAATCTACAGCACTTATCGACCCCTCAACCTTTATTCTCAAGAAACTTCACTTATTCTTCTATCAGTTGTTTACAACTCAGAGCTACAAAGATTTAACATACCTCATTACTCAAATCCCTAGTCATTTTAGCGTGTGCTGCCTCCTGCGCAAGCTGCATATCCAGTCGATCCTCCACTTCCTCCTCTTCTCTTATTTTCTCCTGAAGGTATAATGTTTTCCAGATTATAAACTTATACTCATCTAGAGAGGGCATCGCCTGGCAGTAAAAATAACTGGGATGGAATGGTAATAGCACTGTCACAGGAACTTGATAGTGCATACCTCTTCCGTGATTTTGGGCAGAAACTGAAGCGACTTCTCCTCAAACTTTGCCACCAAGGTTTGGACCATTTGGTTTTTTATTGTGCTGAAATCGATGGGGTTGTCAATAACCTGTCGAGCACCATGTTTTCAAACACAAAATCAACATGAAACTGGCAGACCAAAACAACCAGCATACAAAAGCTATAAATCTACAGCACTTATCTTCAAAATGATTCCTAAAATATTTGTTTCCCGTTGCATTTTTTTAGAACATAAAAGAATCATAAAACCAGGTCATTAAAATAACCTTATCAATTCTCTGCTCAGCCATATGGACAATAGCATGTTTTGCTTCTTTTCCCACTTCATAGCCCAACAAAGATTCCACTTCAGTAAGTACTTTAACAGATTTTGCACAATAAACTGTTAGAAAATAGAGAGAAAATATAAAGCCCTGTAACACCAATACGATGAATTGAAAATGATATATCAGTTAATTATTAGGAAACCTGGTTGCTGTCTCTTCCCTTTTCCTTTGCCCGAGCTAGAAGCTCCTTCATTGCCCATCTTTGTAGTGCTCGAGCTTCCACGGCTGCTTTGTCCTGAAATTTTTAACTCCAAGCTTTCAATTATACTTCTGATGTTAGAAGCCTTTTCTGAGTCTCCGAGATCTGTTTTAAGCACCTCCTCCAGCCTGTATTTTCTATCCTTCATCTCCAGCCTACTTAAATAAACAAAAGGTTACAATGAATGCTAACAAAAAACTAAACTTCTGAAGCCGTCATTTTTTTTTTTTTTGATGAAATCTGAAGCGGTCATTATCAGGTTCTGCAGTTTTCAAAGACAGCACAATTATAAACATGGGAGCAACTAAATATGGGAGAGTTGATCAGTTCTACCCAAAACTGTTCATTTCTGGAAACATGAACTAAAATGGCAAACAAGGCATAGGTGAATCATGATTGGGACACAAAGTTGCAAGCATGAGTAACTGACTTTAGTGCAGACACTTAGCAAATCTGAATTAGTGATCTATACAGTAAAGGTATGCATTGTTAACAATTGAAACAATTCAAATTAAACTACATAAGTACCTCTCAATCTTGGCATTATACTTCATCATCCGCACCAACTTTAACAAATCCACACGTGTTGTCACTGTCGAAGCTGGCCAACAATTTCGCTTATATCTTGTAGGCTGTCGGAGTTCTCCTTTTTTCGGAGTTTCGATGGGATGTTTTTCCTTATCAAAGAGTGATAATTTTTTAATATCATGACTCTCATTTTTTCTGCACTCTTCTAACTGTGTATAACAAAACTCCCAATTCTTGATCCCATGTACACCCCAAACTGGAATTACCATGCTCCTTTTAGGATCAGAAACCGAATAAGTTAATGGCCCGAACCTCACACACTCAGGCCCCATGTGTGTGAGGACTAATAAGCCTTTAGCCTCTACTTTCGTAGTGGCCTTAGCGTTCTCCTTCCTCTTCATTGCATCAATTTCAAACAAGTCGTCCACAGCTTTATCAAGCTTCTGTTTTCCCAATACCAACTCCTGGTGGCCTATGCCGGCTTTTGTTGTCAGGGTGTCATAATTCACATCGTATTCGATGATATGGAGCTTTTTCCCATCTTCTCCAAGGTTTTGTGTGTGGAACAAATGTGCATAGGTTTTGGAAATATTCCAAGTACCTTTGGCTTCATACCCGACAGCATAGATATCATGTCCAAGGCAAAGCAATTGAACTACTCTGCCTCTTGTTGATGATTTGTATCTTATAATAAAACATTCTTCAACATCTTTCTTTGGTGGCAGCATGGGAACGGCAAGAGTGGCTCTTCTCCCTCCTCTTGGCATGATATACGAGATGTGCACCACCGAATCCTTGATCCATTGTCTAACTTCTTCTATTTTTAGTATAAAGTCAGGGCGGTCGTTCCAGTCATTCAAATCAAAGTCATAGACTTTTGGAGGCATGTTGTTTTCTCAACTGCAAACATTATTAATAAAAAATTAAAGCACGCAATATATATATAATAAACACAATCATACAGGCGTGTTACGAGGAAGTATAAAGCCAGTTAGTAGGGGTTTAATTTGTACTGGACATGTTAATCTAAATCCATATCTCAAACTTCAGATGTTTTACGTTTAGAAGCAAAAGTTTGAATCTTTTTATCTTAAAACCAAACATAGACAAGACGAACATAGAGAGATTGACAAGAAACAAAATGAACCAAATAAAAAAAAAAAAAAAGAAAACCTTTACAATAACTAGGTAAAGTATGCATCTTGGCGTTTTAAGCAACCTGGAGATCAGAACAAAGGAGAGCCTATACGGGACATGAACGAAAGTAATTATATTGTTATAGCATCCCCCCACCCCTACTCCCCATTCTCAAACATATTTATACTGTACATCACAAAACAGAATCCATGTCCCATCTCCCCATGTCTTTAATATCTTCGACATCACTACACCCTAGCACCATATAACAGCAAACCTGGACCTAAACACCTCATAAGCCTTTACAAAACACTAGAAATCAAAAATAACAACACCACAAATCCATCTCAAAATGACATCTTTTCACTTTACCTTAAACCAAACCAGAACTGGAGATCAGAACAAATTCTTCTTAAAGATGACAACTTTTGCAAGATTGCAACTTTTTTTACTCATGTTTTTAGCTAGTTCTGAACTGTAACAGAAAAGAAAACACTACACACACAGAGAGAGAGAGAGAGAGAGAGAGTTTACCTGGCGGCGGATAGAATGGCGGAAGATGGAAGGGAGAGAGAGGCAGGCTAGGCCTTTGCTTCTCTGCTGTATATGCACCAAAAGGAGAGTCTACGGGACATGAACGAAAGAAATTATATTATTATAACATAATTCATAAACAATGCATTGTCTGTCCTTTAATTTGATTATTGATTGGACGTTGGCGAAGCTAGACATGGCGCACCCCCACCCCCACTCCCCCCTTCTCAAATATTTGGATAAATAAATTACTTAAATATGAATTTATTTTATTTTTTTGGCAAAAAAATTATTTAATTTCAAATATGTAAAAGTTGGTATACTCGTTAAAGAGAACAATTGTATAAATTGCTGAGCGGTAACTTGGTATCCCATATATGTCAATTATCACCAAAAAAATCTAGCTTTAGCGTTAAGCTACATACAGTAATTTATATTTTAATTTTTAGTGCCTCAAATGACATATAAGTAGGCTACAAAATGACAAAAAAAACAATTATTTTGTTTATAGAACTAGAAGTTTTGGGAACTGGATCTGTTGATGATAGAGAGCAGAGCAAGGTCGCTTCAGAACTAGTAGTACTTCTGCTTAAAAAATACCCCAAAAAACATTTTACTACATATTTTATCAAAAGTAAAACAACAAATGTGCGTGTGGTTTTGCATAAACAAGTAGCATTTGCGCACATGCCTAGGTTTGTTTCATAGGCGGGTGGTCTCTTTTTTTTCAACAACAAAGAGAATATAGTATTATAATCGGACATCTTTACAATCGGACGGGTAGTTAGGGAAACATAAGTATATCCATTGGTAATGACCTTTGCACAAAAGATTTTCCTTTTTGTTTATTCATTTCTTGTCAATCAAATCACGGGATGAGTATTCTATGTTTTTGTTTTACATCATGTTCCTCAAAACTTGTGATATATAGTATAAATTTTCCGTGCTCTCCACTTTCTCACCTTGGTGAGATTGACCCTGACAAACAATTGATGAGGGACAAGTGAAGGCATGTGCTTTCGTATGATAACTTAAAATTCACCAGGTGAATATAATTTTGTCATAAAAGATGTAACCTGATTTTGGCTGTGGTGCCCAAAATTTGCCTTAGCCTATTAGGTTTCATTGCTCGTTGTTGCGTGTTTTATTGGTTCTTTGTTATCATCTTTTAGTGATAAATTGTTCTGTGGAATGTGTGCCTATGAGTCAAAAGAAACGAACCTAACTATTCCATCTGCATGAGAATGGAAACGAAATATTTTACTCAAATTCGAATGCTAAACCCCACCATTTATGCCACATGTTAACTATATTTGACTTTTATTCACTATGCGCAGGTGCATCGATTGCGTGAGAAGTTGAATATATGGAGGTTGTGTTTGATATAGTTTTACCATACATAGTGAGTTGAGCAAAGTAAAGATCAAGGTCATAGAGTGGACATTATTTATTTTAAACGAAAAAAATGCTGGAGTTGAAACTTGTAGGCTAGTGTTTTGATGCTTAGCAAAAGCTTTGATGAACAATCTTCAACTCCTTAGATTGTTGTGTTCAATTTCCTTTACGTCCACACTGCTTTACTGGTAAGCTCTGCTGATGGTTAGAAATTATCAATAGAACTATCTTTAATGTAAGTGTGACTAGTTGAAGTCTTGAATTAGACCCGAGGATACTACTCTCTGTCTCCGTTTAAGGAATCAACACTCTTATTAAAAAATACATTTAAAAGTTTAAAATTTAAGAATTTTATACTAAATTAAGTTAAGATTAAATTACCCTTTGTTTAAGAAAAGATAAAAACAATAACCAGAGAGGGGAAGGGTAAAAGGGAAAAAAATTCATTTAATGCTCATAAAATATTCTAAAACGACATTATTTTTGAGACAAATCTAAAGTGATAAAACGTCAATAATAATAATAAAAGGATAGAGGGAGAAATACAAATTGTTTGGAAAGAAGCCACAATTCAAAGAAATTTATTAGCTAATACAAATCATTGCCCACGGGTAACACCATCCGTTTCTTTTGAATCTGGAATTTTTTCTTAGCGAATCCATCATGTTTTCTTTGCCCCCCAAAAGATAATTAATGAAAGGAATCACATATTGGATTCATGAATTCTCTCGCCCCATAAACAATAATGAAAGGAAATTCCACAGCAAATTTTATGTCATTAATTGTATCTCTGATTTGTTTTAGGTTTTAACATTTTTTATCTAATATATAATGATTCACATAGACAAAATTTTTATATGTGCATCCTAGTTTTATCAAATTTTTTAATTTTTTTAGTGTTAAAAATATTTGAGCTAAAGTCACAATTCAAAACAGAAGTAATACAGATAAAAAATAGAAAAATTATTATAAATATGATTTTGATGTTATGTAATGTTGGAAGAAGAAGAAATGTGAACATGGTTTCTTTTTTTTAAAAAAAAGATTAAAATGAAATCCACATAAAATTGTTAACTAAATACGTTTTGAAACTTTTACAAATTCTCTAATAAAAAATGAAAAATAGGAAAAGACTAGAAAATTAAAATTAGAAAATGGAAAATATTTGAACACAAGCTAACCTTTTCTTTCTCATACTTAACATACAAAGCCGCCACCGCCGCTACAAAATACACCTGTATAAACACAATCGCCGGCGTGTGGTAATTAACCACACTCTTCCCCGTCGCCAGCTCCACCAGCAACAACGCCGCCAATCCCAACATCGCTATCCGCCCGTTTACCCGCTCGCTATACGGACTGAACCCGAACTCCACTTTCAACCCATCCGCCACGGGCTGCTTCAGAGCCACCGGAGGCAAGTGAACCGGACCCGGTCTTGGACCCGGCTTTCTTGGATTTTCTTCAGCTGTGCCTTCTTGCCGGTTCCCATCCCGTATCGGAGACGCACCTCGGAGAGACGGGACTCGAATTGATCGGAGTCGGCGGCGGTGGGTTTGGGGTCGGAGGATGAACCCGACTCGGTGGTATTGTCGTCTCCGGCGGCGCGAGCGGCGAAGGAGAATTGGGTTCTGTGTTTGGTCGCGTGGAGCTTGAGTGGAAATGGGAGCTGCACGGATTGTTAATACAGAGTATCGTCCATTCTCTTAATTTTGGATCACAAATCCTTGTAATCTGGTTTGTGCTGATTTTTGTGCATTGATGTGCTTTAACATACAGTTCTTTTGACTCTTACCAGCACTTCACATTTTTCAACTCCTGTTGCTTCTGTATCACCCAAGAAGAGCCCAAGCAGACGATCCAAAAGCAGGTGGGAGCCTTTACCAGAATAGAAATCAGTTGATAAACCTGTTTTTGCCAGTAATGACGCAATTAATTATGGTGTATGCGACAGGAAGGTATACTTCTACCTTTGCTGATAGCCATAATTACTTTGGTTGGCGGCTTTTGCATTATAAACACTGGAATGTGATTCACTTGTGGGTTAAGAAGGGGTTACTTTTTGCCTATGCAGCTTTTAAGTGGAACCTCTATGAACAAGGAGGATAGTTTTAGTAGTATTAGGTTTCCGTTGCCAGAGCAGAGAAGTGGTAGTAAAACTCCACAGGGGCCACTTAAGAAACAGGGGGCGTGCTGATTGGTTTGATTGCAGATAATGGTGATGCCTCAAGTGACAGTGATAAGGAACAAATTTTGCAGATAATTGAGAAGCGTTATCTGCGCCTTACTTCTGCACCCGACCCTTCCACAGTAATTATCTAATATCTTTGCTGTCGTTTCGATTAGTTTGTATTCTCAATTGAACAAGCTTCAAGTCCATAGACTGGCCTACATTTTGTCTGTGTTCTATTTTGTTTACATCCACTCCGATTTACAGGTAGGACGGACCAGAAGAAGTACTGGTGAAAGCTCTGCTGGTGGTTAAAAATTCTCAAAAGAACTATCTTTATAAGTGTGATAAGTTGAAGTCTATTCGTCAAGATCTAACTGTACAACGGATACGCAATGAACTGACTGTCAAGGTTAGTCTGTTGATGTTTTCATGCAATGAGAGCCAGATGTGTGCTCGAATGACTCTTGTCTGTGCGTGTCACCAAGAATGCATATGTAATCATAATTTTTGCTGATATTTTCACCCACATGCAGGTCTGTGAAACTCAAGCTCGATTAGCTTTGGAAGTAGGGGATTTACCCGAGTATAATCAGGTTTATGTGAAAAAAAAAAAAAAAAACCGGAACATTTTATTTCCTCTTCTCAGCATGGTGTAGATCTTATCTCATTATTTTTTTTGGCATATGCATGATGATCCATGTTCTGGTGCCAGGACCAGGGTTGGTTTTGTCTTGGGCCATCTCTTCTGCTCTCCAGCATTTTAGTGTGTTATATATATTTTTTGGCATAACATATGAGCTAGTTTGTAGAACACAAAATGCAATTCTTCCTATTACTATATAATTTCCATTTATGCTAACATTTCCTTTTGTTTCAGTGCCAATCACAGTTAAAAACCTTATGTGGCGAAGGAATTGAAGGCTGTCATGTGGAGTTTGCGGCTTACAACTTACTATGTGTCATATTGCACCTCCAGTAACAATAGGGATCTCGTATCATCGTCGAGGTTAATGACATCTTCTGAAAAGCTGGGTTTTATATTCACTGATGTTTTATGGGTTTCTCTGAAATCTTTTCATAATTCATGACAAACCAATGTTTTCCACCAAAGAATGACAGTTGAAATACGTGTGATAGGATCTCTGCATAATTATGTGACCGATAGATGTGTTAATATTAGGCTTTCCCTTTTTTCAATAAGGATTTATAAATTCCAAGGTATTTATCTTACTTGTTAAAAAGTTTCCTTTTTGCTGTAAACGCAATTGCACTTTGATAGATCTTTTGGTGTGAAGACATTTAGATAATAGTATTACCACTTATTTGACAGGATATTGGTGTACAGGTAGTTTTCCTGTTACTTATAGGAAAAGGTAGTTTTCATGTACCGTAGGATGGTTATGGAAATCTTTTGGATTTATCGGAAATAAGGAATATGGTAAAATATCATGTGTTTCCCTTGGTGTGGGGACACTTACAGAAATTTTATGAATCTATTGGAAGTCAGGAGGGATATGGTAATGTATCATATATTATTCTCTCTTTTTTAAAAAATATTAGTCGATGTTGGAGGTGGGACTCGAACCCAAGAGCTCACCCCTCTTACTTTTGCAAGAGTACCAATGAGCTACAAGCCCATTGGTATCATGTATTATTCTTGTCAAACGTGCATTGTACCACAGGCAATTTGACTTGCTGGGATGTGTGTGACGATGACAGGAAGAGAGTGATAGAGAGAGATTAGATAGGTCACTTCCACCATGTTCTGAATCTATCTTATACTCTTGTCTTTCCCTTTCTGGATGAAACAGTGATAGTTGATCCATTTGCTTTCAACTGCTTGCCCTTTATAATGTTCTTGAATAGATTTTACCTTTTTGATTTTCCAGATTAACGGAGGAAGCAAAGAAGGATGATGCTGTTAACCATGCTCTTGCTGTTTGTGCAGCTGTCACTTCAGGAAACTATGTCATTTTCTTCAGACTTTACAAAATGGCCCCTAACTTGAACACTTGCCTCATGGGTGGGTATATATTATGTGTCCATCATTCTTGCTTGTTTTGTCCCAAAGTTTATTGCTTGGATATATGAGTAAAAAGGGAAGGTGTAGTAATTTAATCTTCTTGCAGATCTTTGTGTTGAAAAGATGCGGTATAAGGCTGTGAGCTGCATGTCCCGAGCATATCCCCCTACTATTCCTATCTCGTATGTTGCAGAAATTTTGGGTTTCTCTTGTATGAGCGAAGGAAATAGTGAAAAAGGCTCGAATGGCATAGAGGAGTGCGAGGAATGGTTGAGGGCACACTGTGGATGTATTATTGCAGACAATAATGGAGAGATGCAGCTTGATACTAAGGTATTTTCAATTTTTCTTCAGCATTCATTGGCATGCTTTTTACTTGGTGCTTAAGAACTGCTATTACATTGAATTCTATTTTCTTGTTGAAATTATGTCTTGCTGTATAAACCATCTTCAAGATATTGTCAACAGGGTTGCTAACTGCTCGTTTTCTTAAGTGAGTTGTGTGCATGAGGAAAGCCTTGTGAAAACCTAGTAATTACAGGGCAGCATGAATGGCAAGTTAGAGAGTTGTGATTTCATTCATCTGGGGCAGCGCTAGGTGAAATTTACCCAAAAAATTGGTTATGCAAATGTGAAGTTGGCCCCTGACATATTTTAGCTAGTTGACCGACTCTCTTTCTCATTAGCCCAAGTGTTTTCTTTTTATGTATTACACAGATAGAACTTGTTATATGACTCTGGATGTTTGGTACATGCTCCTTCTACTTTGAATGCAACTTAAAAATGCAATTCTCTCTGTCCAGGCTTCATCATCTAGTCTCTACATGCCAGAACCTGAAGATGCCATGGCCCATGGTCCTGCCATGGAGATGCTAATGAGGTATGGTTGAAGTGATTGTTGTCATTTCAAAACCATTGCTAAGATTTTTTTGGAGGAAACCATACTGCAATGGCAGTCTCTGCTTGCAGTAGCTTGAATCCCAAACCAAGAATTTGGAGTTTGGAGTCTGTTGAGGGGGGGAATTGGAATTGCAAGCCGGGTGGGGCTTGCCTGTAACCTGCAGAATGGCAGGCAAGAGACGTATAGAGTGAATAGATACCGAGATCACAACAAAAGTTACTCATTGGGCTAGGATTGCAGGGATATTGACCTTGCCACGGTTACATGTATGAGATTCATGTTCCTCTTTGATTTAGGCATTCACACATTCACGTAGTATATATTCTTCCTCGGGGAGAGATAACGTGTTAACGTACGTGGGGGGACCGGAAAATAAAGGAAATGGATTTGTTGTTATGTT
The DNA here is from genome assembly GCA_028386065.3 of Turnera subulata. NCBI lineage: Eukaryota > Viridiplantae > Streptophyta > Magnoliopsida > Malpighiales > Passifloraceae > Turnera > Turnera subulata. The sequence goes on from JAKUCV010007141.1 coordinate 98,114, forward strand.
ATATTAGTATATTGAAGGAAAGAGTATATGCTTTTTGTGGCAGTTTGGTTTGGTTGGATTCAGGCAGATGTGAAGTCTGTCTTGCGTTATCGTAAATTGGACCAGATGATACCTCTACGTATTGCTTGCGGTACGTTATATCCATTCTTGATATTTTCAAAGGATGGAATACATGAAGAGTAACATTCCTTGCCTAACATTTTAAAAATGCACCGGCATTATGGGATATTTTTTTTTTTTGACGTGGCATTATGGAAATATTGGAATGGGATTTTTCCACATGTGGCGTTCCGAACATATATAGGGTAATGGTTTGGCCCAAAACATAGCGTAATACTAGCCTTTATCTACGAGTAGCACTCTACCTGTTCCATATAAAAATGAAAAGAAAGAAACACCTTGTGCGGTGTGCTGATGTTATAATTGGAAAATGTTACAGTTGGTTTCAAGTAAATCGTATTTACAGAAATATTAATTACTAAAGCAAGAGTTTTTTTTATATATTTAGATTTAGGTATTTTTAAAATACGTATTTTTGAATCATCTTGGTGTAAATTTTGATATCTGAAAAATTTACACCAAAAAATGTTGAGTACTCATATTCTCATAAAGATTGGATACTCTCATACTTGCAGAAAAACAAATGAACTCATATTCTCAAATGAACTCAAATGTATTTACCTTCCTCAGTTTGTCTGAACTCGATAATTTCTGGTCTGTATTTTGGTTAGGCTTTTTAGTCTCTATACCTGGATATGTATTAGCCACTTTATTACTTTTAATATAAGGTTATGTGTTCTACTGGCAAAAAAAAAAAAAAAAAAGAAAAACAAATGAACTGTGTACCCAAAAGAAATAAAAAGAAAAACACATGAACTCTGAGAATAGACAAAGCTAAAAAGAATAAAACAACGAAAAAAAGAAAAATAAAAATATAAAAGTAAAAGAAAGAACAATGAAAGTAAAGGTCAACTAATCAGACGGCCAAAATAAAGCCAATACCCTCATCTAGATTCTCTAAATTAATTAATTTCATACATTGTTGTTGCTATTATTATATATAGATATAGATATATTTATTCTGCTCTTCTTCTCTTCTTCAACTATTAGGGGTTTGATTGCGATGCAAATCTCTACAATAAATTGCCTAAGCACATCAAAAAAGGAAATAACCAGCCCGTTGATGTTTTAAACACTCTGATGGCCTTCGGAAGTGTTCAGACTATGCTATTAGAAGGCACAACAAGAAAGAGGTAAACAGAAAATAGACGAACAAAAACAATTTTTGTATATATATATGTGTGTGTGAACCTGTCATTTATATATACTATTTTTGTTGATTACAAATTGTATCATTTGCATTTGGCAGAAAACAAATTTGAAATCTGAAAGCATCATAAAGGCAAACATGGTTGACCATAGCGGTATGCTTAATAATCTCGAGTATTACATCACACTGAAGGCGAAAAACATGTCCATTGAGCCACCTGAAGTGAAAACCTACCGAGCTAAGGTGGGTTTTATGCCTCTACTGAAATGCCGCAAGTATCAGCTGTATTGTTTTCTGGGTCCAATAGACGATCCTGAAGGTGAAGTCACCCACTAATTCCCTATTTCCTCTTCATTTGTCAACTGTAGTTAAAGAATAAAACAACTGTAATTTTTTTCAACTGGTACGTCCCTGGAGTCACATTATTCTTCACTAATTCCATCTAGGAGAAACTTAGTTTTGCATACCGACCTTTTTTGGGATCGCCTGAATACCTGACTTAAAATTAACTATATATAATCATAACTTGATATGTCCGAATCTGATTGTTGTTTTGGTTTTTAATTTTTTTACGAGAATGTTAGTGGGGTTTCTTCTGGCATTGAGCGGAGCTTTTTAAAGCGTGGCCATGTTTGCTCCACTAAAGTCATATATTTTACTACTTGAAGTTGAAATTGAGGGAAGGATAGGAACTGCAACTGAATATGTAAAATGCGGCATGTTCTTTTTTGTATGTGGTTGTGATGAGTTTTCTATACAGACTAAAATTCAATTGCTAATAGTCACGTATCATTGAGTCTCCCTCACTCAATGAACTGATTTTGTCATAAAAGTTTATATTTTGGCTGTGTTGTCCAAAATTTGCCTTAAAAAAAAAAAGAAGCTATATCTGCATGATCAGAATGGGAACAAAATATTTTGTTCAAAATTCTAATGATAAGCTCACCATTTATGTCACATGTTAGCTATATTTGATGTTCATTCGCTATGTGCAGATGCATCATTGCGTGAGGGGAGTTACACATATGGAGGCTGAGCTTCGGAGAATTTAACATATATGGAGGTTGTGTAATATGAAGATGTACTTCGTAATAGGACTAGTATGTTCCTTTCTAAATTACTAATGTGACTAATATGTTTTTTCTTTTGTCAGAATGTGACTAAACTAATATGTTATGTTTCTTACAACTGGTGACTAAATATTTTGCTTAAATTATATAACTGGTGTCCCTTCTTTTATATTGCATGATTTGTCTTTAAAGTTCAAACTGCCTCTTAATTGATTGTAGCATATACATTGCTTTTAGTTTTTTTAATTGTAATAGTAAAATATTAATTATTTAATAATTATTAATTATTAGTTAAATATTAATTATTAATTATTAATTATTGGCTCTTCCTAGCATTTTGGGCAGATCGAAGGCTGAAGCTTTATCTTTTATAAGGCGGAAGGTCCAAGGAAAATTGGCGGGCTGGAAAAAGTTGTGTCTATCTGAAGCCGGGAGGGAAGTTTTAATTAAAGCAGTTGCTTTGCTTCTGCAATACCCACTTACTCAATGTTGTGCTTTAAAATTCCCAAATCCCTCTGTGATAAATTAAATAGGGATATAAGGAGTTTTTGGTGGGGACAGGCAAAAGATGAGTATAAGATTTGCTGGATTAAATGAGCTGATATTGTTCAATCTAAAACAAATGGGGGTATGGGTTTTAGAGATTTCAGGGATTTCAATGTGGTGTTACTAGAAAAGACCGGTTGGAGGATACTAACTAGGCCGGATGAATTATGGGCCAAGGTCCTCAAGGGAATTTACTTTCCTCAGTGCAGCTTCATGGAGGCCAGAAAGGGATGTAGACCCTCATGGGCGTGGAATAGTATTTTGGAGGGGAGGAAAATTCTGGAGGAGGGTGTTAGATGGAATGTTGGAGATAGGTCTTCAATTCTAATTCAGGGAGAAAAATGGATCCCAAGGACTCTATAATTTCAACTGTTATCCCTGGGGCCTCTGGAACCAAACGTCGACAGGGTCTCAGACCTTATTAACCAAACCTCCAAATCCTAGAACCTTGAAACCCTTCAAAGGAATTTCTCTTCAGCTGATTGTCAAGAAATTTCCAGCATACCTTTGCCTTCTTTCCCAAGCCCAGACAGGTTGGTATGGCATTATACGAATGATGGGCAGTATAGAGTTAGATCTGGGTACCATTTCCTTGTTACGAGTCGAGTCGCATCTAGTAATCCTGTACCTCATGTGTCTTCAACACAGTCATCCCAATCTTCCTTTAAATGGTCTTCAGTTTGGAATGTCCTAGCTTGTCCTAGAGTCTGTCATTTTATTTGGAGAGCTTGTCGTAAGTCTCTTCCCACTCGTGAGGTTTTAGTTAAAAGGCATATCCGAACTGACACAAGATGCCCCAGGTGTGATCACCACCTGGAATCATTAGAACATATCATCTTTTTTTGCAGGTTTGCCCAACAGGAGTGGAGAGCATCGTCATTGGGATACCAACCAAGGGAACAAGGCTTTCTGGATTTTAGTCACTGGTGGTCAACAATTGTTATGGAATTTGGCATGACAGAAGGAGGAAAAGTGGTCTCTTATATCGCGTACACTTGCTGGTTTATATGAAAATCTAGAAATCTTCTTATATTTGATGGAGTATCTGAGAATCCAATCAGGCTAGCCTCTTTAGCAGGCTCAGTGTGTGAAGAATATGTAGAGCATCAGCGTTTCGTGTTGAATAGCTCTTCTAACTTCCACCGCCCTCCCCCACATGTATGGAGCCCTCCTCCTCCTGACACTGTCAAGCTCAATTGTGATGCCACTTATGACAAGGAATCTAGAAAGGCAATGGGTGCAGTCATTTGCCGTAACCACCATGGTCGTGTCTTGCATGCAGTCACTGCTAGTTTTCAATGCTCCTCACCTCTTGCAGCAGAAGCAGAAGCGGTTAGACTAGCTCTAAAGACTGCTTCCAGATTCTCTTGGCAGAAGATATGTTAGCCGACATATATTACTCCACCGCCTCACTAACATTTATTACTCCACCGCCTCACTAACATTTATTACTCCACCGCCTCTATGTTTTCTATTCCTAGTTAGATTAGTAGTAGTTTAGACTTGTATAAATAAAGTGTGTCCCTTGTGTTTTATCAGATAAAATAAAGTGACAGTTTTCGGTTCACAAATTTCTTCATGGTAGCGGAGCAAACGGTGCCTTACCAGAGATAGAGCTTTACTCTCTCCCGCACCTGTTTTCTTTTCTCACCTCCCTCCTCATCCTACAGGCGAGTCTGCCGATCCAGTTTCGCCGCCGATCTCCTCCGCACGCGCCGCCACTCGCCGACATGAGCTGCGGCCATTCTTCCCACGCGCGGCTGGACCGTCTCCGGCTACCGTCTGACGACGCGACTTCACCTGCTGCATCGCCAAGGCATTCCGACCAAAGCCCAAAGGGTTTTCGGCTTGGTCAAAATTTCCGGTGACCGGATTCCGGCGAAGTACTACTCCTGCGCGCTATTGTTCACGGGACAGAGTCTCTTTTTTTTGGCTATTTTTCTCTCTTCCTATTGCCTCTAATTTTGCAGTTCTTTTTCTTCTGCAATTGCCTTTAACTTACAATGGCAGAAGACAATAAAGAAAAAACAACAGGTGCTACTAACTCTACCAGTGACATTAGAAACTCTGATCACCCCTTTGTGCAAATTAGCTCTGTTAAATTGGATGGATGCGATACCTATTTAGCGTGGTCCAGTTCTAGTTTACTCTTTATCAAAGCTAAAAAATTGCAGGGGTATATTAATGGAGACACGGTAAAACCAGAGGCATCTAGTTCGACGTTCAATCAATGGGACTCTGATAATTCCCTTGTTATGGGATGGCTTTTGAACTCTATACAACCACGACTTGCCAGACAATACCTTTTCATGGACACGGCTACCAAGATTTGGAAGGCTGCTGAGCTTACTTATTCTCGCTCTGGACATGATGCTCAAATCTTTGACATTCGTTAAAGGATTCACAACACCAAACAAGGTACTATGACTGTTGATCAATATTATTCTGAATTGGAGTGTCTGTGACAGGAATTAGACTATTATCAAGCTTTTCAGGCAACTTGTCCAGCGGATGCCGAAAAGTTTCAGACAATGATAGAGAAGGAGCGGGTTTATGACTTTTTAGCTGGATTGAACAGTGAATATGATCCCATAAGAGCACAGGTTATTTGAAGTGTTCCTTTTCCAAAGCGGGGTGAAGCCTTTTCTCAAGTTCAGCAGGAGGAAGGGAGAAGAAGTGTTATGCTTTATCAGCCTCCCCAGGAGAAATCAGGTTTTGCAGCTAGAGAGGCTCCCGAATCATTGCAAGTTAGTGCTTCAGAACAACTTCACTGTGACTACTGTGGCAAACCTAGGCATACCAAGGAGCATTGTTGGAAATTACATGGCCGTCCAACTAGAGGACGTCCAGGAAAACGATTCCCTCCTAAAGCACAAGCTCATTTGACTGATGTTGTTGACCAATCTTCTGCTCCTTTGACTGAGGTTGTTGACTCTCTCTCATCTGTGGATATTCAAAGCTTAAAGCGTCTTCTTTCACAGCTTAGTTCACCTTCTAGTGCTACTTCCAATTTTGTGCAATCAGGTACTGCTTTTATTGCTAAATTTGATTCATGGATAATTGATTCTGGTGCGAATAGACACATTTCAGGCTCTTTCCAAAATCTTTTTCATAATTATTCCCCATGTCAAACACCTACCAAAGTTTGCATTGCTGATGGGTCTTCAGCACCTGTTTCTGGTTCAGGTTCTATTGTTTGTACTCCTAATATTGAGCTCTCCTCTGTCCTTCATGTTCCTCAATTTCCTGTTAATCTCTTGTCTGTTAGTGCTATTACTAAAGATCTCAATTGTAAAATTGAATTCTTTCTTGATCATTGTGTTCTTCAGGACCTTCACAGGGGAAAGACGATTGGCAGTGGTAGGGTGCATGATGGCTTATATATGTTGGAGAATATTTCAAATGGTGGTGCAACTAGTTAGGCTCTTTTGGGTTAGTCAGGTCTTGTTGAGTAGAGCTCTAGACATCAATTCTGAAATCATGCAGTTGCATCGACGGTTAGGGCATCCGTTGTTTTTTGTTTTAGAAAAACTTTATCCTAGTTTATTTTCCAAAACACGGTTTGATTCTCTCGTTTGTGATGCTTGTGAGTGTGCTAAACATACCGGAAACTATTATCCTCTACGTGCCAATAAAAGTACTATTCCTTTTATAACTGTTCACTCTGATGTTTGGGGTCCTACACAAACTCCTTCTTTATCTGGTCATCGATGGTTTGTTACTTTCATTGATTGTTATACTAGGATGACATGGGTTTATTTAGACTAGCTCTAAAGACTGCTTCCAGATTCTCTTGGCAGAAGATATGTTAGCCGACATATATTACTCCACCGCCTCACTAACATTTATTACTCCACCGCCTCTATGTTTTCTATTTCCAAGTTAGATTAGTAGTAGTTTAGACTTGTATAAATAAAGTGTGTCCCTTGTATTTTATCAGATAAAATAAAGTGACAGTTTTCGGTTCACAAATTTCTTCAAGATATTTATTGAAACTGATTGTCTCGAAGTGGTAACGCAAGCGACTATGGACAAAGAAAGGAGGTCATGGTCCATTGAAGGGATCCTACATGATGTGGATTGCTAGCACCAATTTTTCCTTTCATGCAAGCTGGTACATGTACGTAGAACTGCCAACATGGCTGCTCATTTCCTTGCTAAGGCAACTGCCTCTGGTAGATTATACCCGGGTTGGCAGACCTCCTATCCTACACAGCTTGTACAGATTTTGACTACTGACATACAGGGACGCTAACCTGTTTGTTTTTGTATCACTATTTTGTACTACTAATCTGATGGCATGTAACTGATCTGTAACGACCTATATGGTTCCTAAATGAAATGAAATTTCCTTTGGATAAAAAAAAAACACATCAACCATGGGTAATGAAAGAGCAAAATCATTAGCTTCACTCCTCTTTGATGACAGTATATATCATGTGTACCATTATCACTCACGATAATTCATATGTAGCGGTGCAATTCGCTGATTGGGCTGATTGTTTAGAATGCTTACATGCTGCTCTAAGATGATTGGGCTGATAGTTTAGAAGGCTTGCATGCTGCTCTAAGAAACTTCAAATGCTCAAAGGCTTTGCACCTATTTTTCTTTTATGGAAATAGTTAAAGGCCGAAACGCATACCAAAGCAATTGTCACCCGAGCGCTAAATTAGGCCTTGCGGAAGTCCACCCGTAGTGCTCACAGTAGTCAAAATGGGTGTTTCATGAGTATCGGTGGTTTAGTCATAATGGGTCATATTTATTTATACTCATTTATCTATTTATAATCAATTAAAAAATTAAATAGATACCTATGTCTATTTTGACCCATTTAATGTGGATATATCCCTATACCTATATAATCTTAATGTATATTTTCTAAAACTTGTATTTTAACTTTTTAACTATATGAATGTCAATTCGTCCTAGTCTACATTAAGCTAACATAGCCTATACGAGCCTAATTAGACACAAACGAGATGAGCTATCGGGTTTAACTTAGCCCATATGAGGTCTGCATGGTTTAGGCTAGGCTGAGCCTAGTTGAGCCCGCACTAAGCTCAACAAGGCCCACATGGGATTGGCCTTATTTAGGCCCAAATAGATCCATTCTGAGTCAAATTAAGCCCACATTAATTGGGCCTAGCCTGACCCAATTAGATTCCAATGGGTTGAGTCTATCCAGGCATGAGTAGGCCGTTGTGGCTAGACTAAGTCGGCCCCAATTAGGCCCACATAGTATGGGTCAGAATGAGTCAGTGGAGTTGGAGGAGTGAGCAGCGTCGGTGAAATTAGCTTTTTGAAAAAAATTAGCTAAACTACCCTTATAGCCCTTGTGTTACCCCCAAAATATTCAAATTGGGTATTAAGGTACAAAATGTTCAATTTCTCGTCTCATTTATCCGATTTTAGCTATAACGCTAGATACTTTTTTCCTTAACTAGACTAGACTTTAAGTCCTTTCCAAGGATGTAGTTACTTTAAATGATGAATGAATGAATGAATGAAATTTGATGTTCAAAAAAAGACTAGACTTTAAGAAATGGTGTTATCAGAAATCATAATCAACACAAAAGCTAATTTGATTAAAAGGAAAAATAAAAGACAAAAATAATTAACACAAAAACCCAACGCATTTACACGAGAGGAGCAACCTGGAAAATAAACAATAAGTAAATTAGCCTCCTCAGCTTTGTACAATTTCTCTCCATTCACTCCTTAGCAGGAGCAGACTTGGGCCAAACACTAACCTTCTCTTTCTCATACTTAACATACAAAGCCGCTACCGCCGCTACAAAATACACCTGTATAAACACAATCGCCGGCGTGTGGTAATTAATCACACTCTTCCCCGTCGCCAGCTCCACCAACAACAACGCCGCCAATCCCAACATCGCTATCCGCCCGTTTACCCGCTCGCTATACGGACTGAACCCGAACTCCACCTTCAACCCATCCGCCACGGGCTGCTTCAGAGCCACCGGAGGCAAGTAAACCCCCGACCCGGACCCGGTCCTGGCGGCTTTCTTGGATTTCTTCATCTGCGCCTTCTTGCCGGTTCCCATCTTGTATCGGAGACGCACCTCGGAGAGACGGGACTCGAATTGATCGGAGTCGCCGGGCTTGGGGTCGGAGGATGAATCTGGCTCGGTGGTATTGTTGTCGCCGGCGGCGCGGATGGTGAAGGAGAATTGGGTTCTGGGTCTGATCGCGTGGAGCTTGAGTGGAAATGGGAGCTTCAGGGATTGTGAAGCGGGTAAGGTAGCCATTTTTTTTCAGAGTTTTAGCGAGGGAAGTGAAGCAGGGGTTTAATGGTGCCGGTGGCTCGATTGTAGTTAGTTTTTGTGTGGCGGGAATTGTTCCAGAGTGGATGAAGGAGAGAGCGCTACGTGTATGGTGTACCCTATTATTAACTAGTCCCACAATCTATATTCTAAAATTAAAATTATCTATTTTGTAATAAAAGAATTAAATGGAACTTGCAATGGTATTTGGTGGAGAAGACTAAGAGGCTTCTATAATAATATGATAGAGGCATAATTTTATATTTTTTTCTTCTTGGATCTGACAATACATAGAAATTTTTTAAATAAAAATAATATATTGTCATTGTGTATTATAAAATAAAGAACAAAAATTCTTATAAAAAGAAAATAAATAGTACCAAATTTTAAAGCAAAACAAAATAATTAAAAATTGTATTATCGAATTTTGGAACAAAACTATATCCTACCCTTTATAATTAATTGAATTTTTCCAAGTGTAACTTTTTTATAATTGTTATTATGTTGCACTATATATTAGTATCCTACCCTATATATTATTTTGCACATTTTTAATGTGATTATTTTTTTACAATTAAATAACCAAAATTATTAAGATAAATTAGATGTTGTGCCAAATGTCACATTCTCAGAATCTTAGGTGTTGAAATAGTAAAGCCTCTCGAGTAAGAGCTCTGCTATTACATAGTATAATAGATATGAATGAATGGATGTTTTCATCATTTGCCATTTGTTATTCCAGTAGTGTTTGGCCCAATGCCCAAATTGCTCCCGATAGACTAAATCTAGAGGGTGGAGCAGTTTTTCTATGATTAGACCAACGCCCAACACAATGACACGGGCTCCACAAACTATGAAGAATTCGACACAATTGTAGTCCTTTACTAGCTCCGGCCAATAACCATTAATTATGCATGTGGCACGGATGCCTTAATTTGAAACCTAAGGTAAATTAAAGCAACACATTAAATTATGATAAAGTATTAGGTTCAAAATGATTAAATATTAGTTTTTTGTATTTGTTCAGAGGTGTTGCAATCAATTTGTTTACCTAAAAAGTTTATTAAAAAAGATTAAAAAATACTCTACACTAAAAATCCATCTTAAAGATCACATATTCTTCCTTTAGACGGCAATTTACCATTTTTTACCCATCACTCAATTCTGCCACGCACGCATACACTCACCAAGTCAATGTGCTAATTTTGACTTAATTTGAAATTGGGGTAAATTGACCAAAATCAACAAATAAAAGTGTTTGATTGACCAAAATCAACAAAAATAAGTGCTCAATCAGCCAAAATTGAAACATAAGGGCTGAAGTAACCAATCCGGTAAAACACAAGGGCTAAATTGTTGTTTAAGCCAAGGTTATAGAAACCGGACCGGTTCGACCGGTTAATCGGGTTCAACCGCTTTTTTAGCAAAGCCCCGGTCCGATTTACTGGAAAAAAACCCCTTGGTTATATAACCGATTTGAACCGGCCGGTTTTTTAAGGTTTTTGCCCGGTTATTCCGGTTGGATCAATTTATTTTTTTTTTAAGAAGGTTGTTATTTTTTTATGTTATTTTTCAGCCTTTAAATGTAAAAATAGGAAAACGGTTGAACCCTGGTTTTATTGATCGACTACCTTCGCCGGTTCGCTGCCCGGTCCGGTTTTCAAAACCTTGGTTTAAGCCTTTTTTTAACTTTAAACCACCACTAAAAGTAAACATAATTTTTTTAGCAACAAGTAACAAAATGAAAAAACCATAGAGAGAGTTTACTGGAGTGGGTTGATTGAAGGTAGAGAGGGGCAACTCTCGCTAGGTTTTTTTCTACTTTGATAATTTTTTCATGTACTAGAGAGTTGAGCAATGTAGCTTGAGAAAAATGCCCATGCTATTGTAACTATTAATACCCTTATACTACATATTTTTTCCTACTAAAAAAATAATGGGGACCGGCCCCCTTGCTCCCCCTAGATCCGCCCATGCCTTGTTCAAAAAAAAAAAAAAGATCCGCCCATGCCACTAGTATTGACCTCTTCACTAGAGACTTTCCTTTTTGTTTATTTAATTTATTGTCAATCAATCCCGGGATCAATGTTCTATGATTTTATTTTAAATCAAGGTAAATGTGTTCCTCAAATTGGTGATAGTATAAATTTTTTCGTTCTCTCTAATTTGAAGAGATTGAAATTATGTAGCCCAGGCAAAACAATAGAGGGGCAAATGAGGCATGTGTTTTCCTTTGTCGTTTTCTATAGAGAGTAAAATTCACTTTAGTGAATATATTCGTGGTGGGAACTTGCTAATAGTCATGATTGTATCACTGAGTCTGGCCCTGGTCAATGAACTGATTTTGTCATAAAAGATATAAGGAATCGACTCCGCCATAAGTTTTTTTGATTCCTTAAACAACTTCGTAGAAGCATTGGCGTGTGTAAACGAGTTGCTTTACAGAATTGAGCTATAGCCCTTGTGTTGCTAATACATATTGATTCTATCATCCCAAAAAGTTTTTGTCAAGATAAAGATTATATGATTCAACATCTGATTTCTTTGAGTTACTTGATTGGTATTGCGTAGAAAGAAGATTATTCTTTAAGAATCCCTCGACGTGACGTGTTCCTTTTCCTTCTCTTTATGATGATATATGATGGTAAAATACCTACCTAATTTTGACTGTGGTGTCCAAAATTTGCCATTCTTATTCCAATAGTGTTTGGCCCAATACCCAAATTGCTGCCCCTAGATTGGATCTAAATAGTGGAACGGTTTTTCCATTATTGGACCATGGCCCAATAGAAGACATGTGCTCCATGTTTAAGCTATAGCCCAAACATCTCTCCCTCGCTTAGCATTGTTTTTTTGTCGTTCTCTCCGTGAGCTCTTTTCACACATCTTTTATATCAAATATATTATGGATTAAAGATTTGTTTCATCCATGTGTTGGGTGCTAAAGTTGGAATTCATTCCTATGTTGGATTTTTGTTTCTTTTCGTCCCTCTATTCTCCCGAGTTGGCATGTTTTGGTCCCTCTCGTCGGAATCCGGTAGAAATGCTGACGTGGCAAGGTTTCCGCGACCGCGTCAGCATATGTGGAAGCCACATGTCAGGTCGAACCAACAAATCGAACTGACTCGACCCGACCGGTTTGCCCACCCAAAAGATCCATTTTGCAAATCCGATGGGGGCTCGGAGTTTGTCCATTTTTTCTTTTCTATTTTCCTAAAATTAATTTGTTTAAAACCTTCTAGTAGCTAGTAGACTGGATCTAGAGAGTGAAACAGTTTTCCCTGGTTGGATCAAGACCCAACATGAAGACACGGGCCCAAGTTTAAGCTGTAGCCCAAACCTCACGTTCTTTTACATCACATCAAATATACCTTTCAATTAAACGGTGAAAATTTAGACACAAGTGCAGTCCTTTTCTACCTCCAGCCAATAACCATTAATATGCATGTGGTATAGCCTAGGTGCCTTAATTTGAAACCTAACCCACCTTTTCTCAACCTAGAAACTGCAAACATGTTGTACTAAGCTCTAAATTCCAACTTTAATGCCCTACCAAAGCACTTGGGTCTTATAACTTCACAGTTATGGTTTACGGTGCCGTATCCATACTGCCATGAAATTGGTCGGCCGGAGGTCTTGTGAAAGCTAGCCCACAAGTGTTGCTTTATGGTTGCCAACGTTTTTGTGTTGAATTTAAGTACAACCTACTCTCCAGAAAAAGACAAGTATAATATTGCGAGAGAAAATTTTGATTAATGCATCTATGAGATAAGCGGCTGGTTGTAGTGTGGCCTAAATGTTTGTAAGTTTTAATTACTGTTTTCATCACAGTTAATCGCTAGGGAAAAATATTGCACAATTCGACCCAGATTCAGAACGTACTCGATGGGAAGGATGCATACATACCAATCCAAGGCACTAGTGATCGTATATATATATATATACATAGTTTCCAATCTTGCGAAATAATTGATGCAATTGCCCAATTATAAGAACGTTGATTGTATGGCTCCCATGAATTTTATGTGTGAAATTGAAAATCCAAAATTTGGCCACCAACCTATTGAAAATACTAGCTTGCTTTCCTGTGCATACTTTAGTGCTTTGTTTGCTTCATTCACACTGGCATGCATGTGTTAGGTTACCGGCCTCTCGAACCATGAAATATGTAGCCCAAGAAATTAAATGCAGTCTGACCAAAGAAAGAAAGAAAGAAAACTAAAAGCAGACACACCATATGACGATCAGAACAATACGCAAAATACCATAAATTTGTTATGAACTGGATGTTAGAAGAAAATGTGGGAGTTCATACTAAGTGCCTATGTCGTGTGTCTTTTATCTATAAGAAGAGCTTGTAAGTAATGTTTATAAGACAAAGTAAAGGATCGACAGAAAGCTCTATTTTAGCTTTCTAGCTAGTTCCTTTTCTTTTTCCCTCTTCCTAATCCATTTTCTTTTGAAAAGATAAGAAGTTGAATAATATAGGAGGAATCAATAAACGAAATGGTTATATCCAATAGTAAATTATTAAAACCATATATGTCACAATTATTACACCTGATCCAAAAAGTAAAAAAAAAAATTAAAATTCAAAAGCAACAGGCCAAAAAACACACACTGCTGCACCCTCCCGCCAAAACACCAACCGATTACTAACCCAGAACAGTACGCCTATCTTTCCCTTACCTTCTCTTATTCTTGCTACCCAGCAACAAACAGAAGTAAAACAATATCCTGAAGAAGAAACCCCAAGCCACAGTAACCCACAAGCAACCCCACTTGTCCAGATCAGTGATCCCTTCCTGCTTCAATATGTCTGCTCCAGTGGTCAAGCAAGTAGACGAAGTAATCCTCATCCCCAAAGTCTTGCTCATCGAATCCAACAACCTCAGCTTCATCGAACTGGGCACTTCCCCGAGTGGAGTGTTGTCGAAAATCTGAGTACCCTTCACGAAACACTTTGTCGGATCCTGGAACTCGTTCTGCAAAACGGCCTCGTACGGGTACTTAACCAGCGACATGTAGTGGAACCAAATCCAGTACGCCGGAATCCTGTCCCGGTTGATGAAGAATCCGCTGAAGAGCAGGAAATAGGCCAAAATGGCAACCACTATTGTGTACCCGAGCATCACGTGAGGCACCACACCGGAAAGGAACGTCACAAATGAATTCCCGGCCCAGAAAGAAGCGAGCATGATAAAGTAGTAGAACAAGAACCCGGAGAATCCACCGTCCAGGCCCACGGCCCAGAATGTGATCGCCGAGAAAGCGAACGACAGGAAGATTAACCCCGGCAGTGAAGTGATTGCATGAGATAACACATAGGACGATCTTCTATATGCATTGTAAGCAGTTTCTCTCATGAAAATGTACCTTTCTTGGAGGAAAACGGGGAGGGCATCGGCGCAGGTGTAAAACGTCGTCGACATGGCAAAAGCGAAGAACCCCAGCCGTTCTTGTACTCCTCTAGGCGAGTTATCCAGTTGCCAGAACACCGTGGCAAGAATAAATCCGGTGACAACCACCGCTCCCAATCGGATCCCGAACAGTTCCGGCATTCTCCGGGAGTTCGTCACCGATCTTTTCGACAACACCGCCATCTCTTTCCAAACGGGATTGGCAAAAGTTGGCACCATAGAGTTAGGGCTCGCGTCATTCGATGAGGCGCCGGAGACCAGTTTCCCCCGCGAAATGCTTGCACTTATGGCTTCTTTTAGCGACAGGCCTTGTCGGTCCTGTTCCGATTTCCGGCTGTGCTTCATATTCTGCCATGTTTTGTTAAACTCCACCAGGCTTTTTGTTCCTCCCGGAGAACCTTCCAGTTCTCTAATAAGGTCAAGGGCGAACTCCGTCCGGTTCTCATTCTCCGGTATCGGGTGCCCGAAGTCGGCGAAGAACGTCGGGAGATTCATCGGAGAGCCGCTGTAGACGGTCTGCCCGCGGGAGAGGAATATCAACCGGTCTAGCAACCCGAGAATCCGATAACTCGGCTGGTGCACGGACATAATCACTATACTGCCACTCTGAGCAATCCTCTGCAAAACCTTCACCACCATATACGCGCTGGTGGAGTCCAACCCCGAAGTCGGCTCGTCGAGGAACAAGACGATGGGGTCGTGGATGATGTCAATACCGATCGAGACGCGGCGCCGCTCGCCGCCGGAGACTCCCCTGTGGCCTTCGTCTCCGATGACGGTCTTGGCCGCATTTCGAAGGCCTAGCTGGTCTATCAGGGCCTGGACTCGCATCCTCTTCTTCGACTTGGACAAGCTCCTCGGCAGCCGGAACTCGGCGGAGAACATTAGGGTTTCTTCCACTGTAAGCATCGGGAACAAGAGATCGTCTTGCATCACGTACGCCGATATCACCTTGAGCATCCTCGACTCCAGAACTTCGCCGTTAAGCGTCTTCGTGCCTTTCAACGAGCCTTTGGCTATCCGGTTGGCCAATGCATCAATAAGCGTAGATTTCCCGGAGCCACTTGCGCCGAGCACCGCCATGATTTCTCCGTCACGCGCCTCGCCGGAGATATTATTGAGTAGAGTCTTCGTCGTAGTGAAGAGATTCTCACCGGCTCCTGGATCGCCTCCGCCGCCGAGGACGTCGCGCCGCCGCGGGAACAACGACGGGAGCTTCAGCTTGCGGCGGACTTTGACGCTGTAGGTCAAGTTGTTGAAGGAGAGGATGAACGGAATGGAGCGCGGCACCTCGAGGTTGGGGCTGCCGAGCTCGATGACCTGGTGCACCGGCGTCTCGCTGCCGTCTCCGACGGCCTCCCGGCGAGCGTCGCCGACTCGCTTCAGCATCTGCCCCAGTGTGGGGGACGCGCCGGTCATGGTGCGTGGGGGGAGATCCATGGTGAAGGGTTGTGTGTAAAACGGCACCGTATCTCTACTAGGCGAAAGGTCTTCTGCTACGACCCGACTCATCTGGAGAATAGATAGGTATTATATATAGAGAGATTATTCGGAGGAGCAAAAAAAATCACGAAATTATCTTGAAGTAACGGAGTGAGGCAGATATGGATAAATCAGTTGCATGTGTTTTGCTGATTCTCAGTGATTCTAGGCTGAGGGAAGTAACGGCGGTTAAGTAGCCAGGAGCCGTTGGATTTTGTGAAGGCGTGACTATTAGTGTTTGAGAGGAGGAAGAAGTAAAGAGAGATATAGAGAGAAGATATGGTTTTGGGTTGTTTATGGGTTTGGGATTTTGCTATATATAGCCAGCTTGCTACCTATCTAATCGAAAATGATTTTTTAGATTTGGTTGTGGTCTGGTGGGTCAATTTTTTATGATGGGTTTATACTTCATACAAAGTGTTTTTTTTTTTAAAAAAAAAATGGATTATATGGTGATGTTTTTTTCTAGTCTTTTTCTTCTACTGGTGTTTGAAAGGAAGGGGGTGAGAGAAAGGTGACCTAAAAGCTCCTAATTATGTTTGTTTATACGTCTCCATTGAGATAGGGCTGCTAATATGGAACGTGGGGTGATGCGAATGGGGGCAAGGAGGACAGGTGGAGGGAAGTGGTTTGTTGTTTGTAGGTGTTTGTGTTAATTTAGGGTTAAATTAAAGGTAGGTTGGGTGTTGATCTACTGTATGCGTAAGCTTTGAAGAGTGTTTTTTTTCTTCCAAAAGGGTAGTAATGAAGGTAGAGAAAATGTGCCAACGCGGTGGTAGTGTAATAGGCTCTTCAAATCCTACTTTGCTCTTCTGGAATCAGGCCTGTATTCTTTTTTATAGTCTTTGTTATATATTATACGTCTTCCTTATTCTTAGAGGTGAAAATAACTTAACAGGTGTGGAAGTCTTCTTAAAGACAACATCTCACACATACCTACCTAAAAAACCATGTGTAAGGAAATGGTATGGATTTTCTATTAGTTTTTTTAATTTATATAGAACACGTAAATTTATTTTGAACAATTTGTATATATTCACATCACATCTACCCAAGGAGGCATTATGTTTTTATCTAATTTTAACTATTTTGTATTAGTTTTCTATTAAGATTTTTTTAGTGGTTATTTATTATTTCAATTTGTGTAGAACACAAACCAACACCGTGTTCTATAATCTATACAAATAATAGTAGATTACCAATAACATTTTGGGAGCAGTGTAATATGTGGTTTTTACAACTGTGGATATGTTAAAAAAATGTGTTTAAAAACGTGTATGTGCATTAATTTTTCAAAATGGGAATGGCTTTGAAGTGGAAGTCAAATGGACGGCAGGGAGCGCATCACAAGTGCATGGCAAAACTAAGCTACAGTAGAGAAGAGAGAAGCAGCAGAAACTAGAAACCAAACATTTATTGCACCGATCATTCTAAAGATATAGATCATTTTCAGTTCTATTTGAAGTAGTCGTGGTCTAGGGGGTAACATGCAATTTCCTTTACAACCTGTACTACTACTGTTTCAAACGTATTGTAAGGGAAATTTCAGTTCTAGACTTGGACGAGAAAAGTTCAATTAACGACGGATCGAAAAGCGAAAAAGTTCCATAAATACGTTATTTGCTTAACAAGATACTTACGGATGGGAAAGTATTACTACTATATTTTTTCTCCAATCAATTAATGCACTCGCTGAATGCCATTTCTCTTTCACCGTAGAATGACATGCACTAGCTTTCTTTCTATTAAAACTAAAACATGATAGCTTTACTGCTTTAGCGTCGGATTTTGGTCCTATATCAAACATTATGTCACTTGCTTATTAATCTTTCCTGCTTTTAGCAGACATTATTATATCAATTGCACACCAATTCGAACCAAAAAAAAGGAGGCGGTTTGCTGTTGTATTGAAATATTGGAATGACAATATATTTACCTAAAAAATAAACATAAAACTGAACTGACCATTCCCATCTGAGAAAATGAGAAACGGGGAATTCTTCTTCCATTGTCCCATCCCTGGGTAAAACGTTTATGGTTTATCATGTAACATAAAGATTCAAAAGAAAAAAAAATAAAGATTGATGTCTTATCATAAAATAGGAAGACGTAATTAAAAAATCGACAATATCACTCTCCAAATTGTTAACTATAATCCAAATTACTAGGAGTATATAATTGTGAATGAATCTTGGTTGGCGCACAAGTTTTCGTCACGTGACTCAAGTTCAATTTCCCCACTTGTACCACTCGATGGTTTTATTTCATAAATTGCGTACTTTATGGTAGCTTCTGACGATCAACTTTGCTGTTAAAAGCCTTTGGCAAATGAAATTAATTTTAATGGTGTTAACATCATACTCATTGCGGAAATGTTTCTAAATTCTACGATACAAAGCTGACTTGAGGTTGGATATTAATTAAATTCTTTATCGCCCATGCTTATCCCCTCAAAAGTCTTTTCAAATTGATCATAATCTTTACAGAGAAAAATTACGTGGAATGTAGATCGTCTATTAGAGTTACGCCTACCAATTGCTTGTATATAAGTGACCAGATTTTGCTAGAAATAAGAAAAATGAAACCCTTATATGTAGATCACATCCTTGGTTCAATAAATGTGTTGCAGTAATTGTTAGGCTTTTGTGGATGAATCGCGCTGTTCCAAATGCAATTGCTTCGTAGCTCTCTATGTAGCTAGCCATTTTGGACTAGTACCAGACCCAAAAGAAAGCTATAGCCATTTTTTAGAAGAAGTTAACACTTTTAAGGTAAGATGAAAAATAATACACTAACAGACGTCACGTTATGGCTTGTGCGTGAGCAGAAAAATGGAACTATAGCTATTAGTTTGTGAAAAACTATGGAGGTGAGGTCCACCTCTGGTGTCCAGGGAAAAACGCAAATGGTGTATTAAAATGGTACAACTGTACAAGTTGGGGTAGTGCTCGATATCATAATGTGAAAAATCAAAATCTTAAGTTTGTTTGATATAAGAAAGTCCAAAGTTTTTCAGTGCGTCTTAGCTTAGCAATTCTAGTTGCCAAAACCAAAACCCCCCAGCAAGTAGCTTTACCTGAAGTTTTCTGATTAATGTACGAATAATTAATAATAGTAAGGCCTCTATAAAACACCTCACCTGCAGAAATGAACCAACTGTAAAATATCATTGCCTTTTCCCTACATGACATTGCCTTTACTATAAGGTGATTAAGGTGACTGGTTCTAATCAAGCCCTCATCCAATGTTAATTTAATCAACCACAGTACCGAGGATACCCGTATGCCTGGAACCTTATAATTATATTAATTATGGTGGGTGGAGTTAATTTGTAGTAATTGGAAGTGTTTGTTGTTCACCAAATTGAAGAAAGAAACGCATAAAAATGAAATAAAAAAAAAAAAGAATAGCGTAAGTAGAAAGACCCACATAGGATCCAAATTTCCCAATTAAGGCTACCTCGTGCCAAAGGACAAGTTCCAGTACTCATTATATTAAATAACTAGGGAAACCAAAAGGGTTTCAAACTTTCAATTTGTGATAAAAGTTTAGTCATGGACGATGCCAATAGGCCCCATTCCCTCTCAAAAAGGGTAAATGTAACAGCCTGACTGACACTTTTCTTTACAAGCCTCTTGGGTAGATAATATAGATGGGCTACTATCGCTTAACCAAACTGCTAGCTAACCCCTACCTGCAATATAAAGAGCCACGAAAAATCTTTCAAAGTCAAAAAAAAAACAAGAGTGGGCGTAAGCAAAATCACGTGGATGGGCATGGAAATGTTGTGTGTGTATCATTTTGAGGAAGTAGAACCGTACAAGGATATGGAGTTGACAATTCAAATTATCCTAAATCAGAACTTTTCACTCCATATCTGTCAACGGTGTGCAAAACTTTTCTTGCTTGTATTGTGATTGGGGATTTATATCGGAAATCCCTGTCGAATAATTTGCCCATGTTCCATGAAGTCCGTATTCAAAGTCCAAACCTCATCAGTTTGTCCCTTCTGGTTTCTAAGAAACCATACATGTTACATGTAGCTATCAGCAAAGAACATCAAATTCTAAGGTGGTATAAGTAACCTGTGTAATGAGGTAAGGTCAAGATGAAAGCTATAAAATTCGGTAATCGTGGTGTGGATGGCTCTATTTAGGAATGAGGCAGTAGCCCATACAACTTTAAATTCATATCTAAGGATGGGCAATACTCATTTTCTATTTTCGCATTATTTCTTTGATGGATATATGTGAAGTATTGAGGTTATGATCCTTACGGATGATATTCACAAGAACTCACATTTAAGGTCACCATTGACCGAGGAAAAAGTTCATTGATAAAAGGATTCACAGCTTGCTCGCTGACCTCTTCGATCACCAGACCGACATTGACGAAGTAGATTCGGCTACAACCAACTCTATTTGCCTTTTTGACAAAACTACAACACCCCCAGCTGTGGTTGAGTGAAGATGCAATCATGCACCTTTACAGTTTTACTGTTGCAGGATCCCACGATGACCTAATTCCTTGTTCCCTTGTAACTATTCTAACTGTCGAGATTTCTTTTTTGTCCCATGTGCAGTAACTGAATTTGTTTGGAAGTGAAAATAGTTTATTAGTACCAATCTAGTTCAGTTGGTTGAACCTACATGAAATCAAATAGATGACAGCAAGTAACTATTTGCACGACAGGACTAACTTATTCAAGCGGTGATATAATCATTGGTGGGGGTCAGGTGGGAAACGAAGAGAAGGCAACAGCACGTATCAAGCAAACCAGCCGTCACCTTTCCATCATCCGTGCCGTCACAGTGTATTTGACTACGGGTCTTTGAATCAATTTTCCAAGAAGAAACTTGTAACCAAAAGGTTTCCTTTATCTGCAAGTTCGCAAGGCATGACCATGTTATACTAAGTGGGTGAGAAAATTACTTTCCCTCTATTGCTATACCAAGGGTTGGCTAGGAGAAACGTAGAAGCCTCGGTGATGAGGGGGAAAGGGACCTCTAACTGCCAGCCTTCACAAACTTGGCAAATTCACATCAGGACTCGCGATTTCACACCACAAGCTGAAGATGGTAAAGATGGTAAAGTGCATATGGAAACAATTCGTAAAACCATCGCCACTCTGCCAGTATTTTTCTTTTTTTTTTTTGATCAAGCCACTCGCCCATATTGACTACTAGGGGCTGCATACACATTACAATGGTGAAAGGACTCCACATCCAGATTGGATCGCACAATTACTATCATCCAATTTTTACCTTCAGCTACATGCACGCTCAAAATGCAAATGCATAGTTGGACTTTAGCTACCTATCTACTAAAGTGCCATGGCTGTTGTAATGTTCTCACAGAGTCGCAGTTTACAGATGCAGCCGCACAATGTACCATGCTGGGTTTATACCTTCTTTGCAGTAGACCAACATGCCCCCATGGCTGATCATGAATCATCAGAAAGATAACGCCTCATAGAATGGCATTCTCTAAGCTTACACGAATTAAACAAGAAAATCCATATCAAATATCCTAGCAAAAGAAACAATGGAAACAGAGATACTTGAGAAGGGGCACCAAACATTAGAAGACGCCATAGAAAATTGCGATGAGACTAGGGGGTATTCAACAGCAGGCACTCCAATAGGCAATGACCGAATCCACAGATACATATTTGAGTTCAGCAGTCAAGAGCATTTTATGCCTATCTCAGCCTTTAGATATACAGATATTTCAAAGTAATACATCAACTAACGAAAGGTAGAATCCAACAATAACCTCATGCAGATGAAACATTCCATCTAAGGTAATATCCAGCACAAATGTATTGGATTAAGCTCATATTAGCAAAAATCAACTGCCAAAGTTAAACTCTTTCATAGCAGTAACCACTCACATTTGATCATCAGAGAAATTGACCGCCAGATCCCAATAGTGAGCAACACCCGCATCAGCAAAAAATCTACGAGCTGCAGCTTCAGTCACACGCTCATTAACTGAAAACCTACTGAAGCTTGGTTTGGCAACACTGCCTTGCCACACTAAAACACATCTGTTAACAGGCTTCTCCACTTCCTCATCTTCTTCTTCATCTTCGTTTACAGCCTCAGCCCAATTTATACGTTTAAGCATAAGTTTCCCATACCTCTTGATGGATTTGCTTCCCCCTTCAACAACTACAACAGTGATCCCTTCAGAGATTACGACACAACCTGTCAAACGGTTCTCATGAGCATTTACATCAACTTTGAAGCGGGTCTTCTTATGTGAAAGATCATTGATTCTATAGACTGAAACAATAGTTTCCAACGCATTCGGGTCATCAAAAAGCTTCCTCTCCTTCTTTTCACGGCGTTCAGCTGGAGTTAGCTTTCGTGCAATATTCCGATCAATGTGAGCCTGTTCACGCTCTGCAGCAGCAGTACGGATTTCCTTTTCAAGCCTGGTGGGATCTTGTGTCGCTTCAGAACCAAGAACTTTCATTAAATTGCTCATTTTAACTTTAGGTTTTGGAGGTTCAATCAAGCCTTGTCTTATCATCTCTTGCCTATCCTTTTCACGAGCTAGACGACGCTGAGTACGAAGTTTCTTCTGCTCCTTCTTTGTCAGCTTCAAAGGTTGAGGTGGAGGAGGAGCTGGCTCAGCAGGGGGCTCAATGGGAAGTGGGTGTTCCACAAATGAGGTAATCTTCTCTGTATTCAACTTAGGCCCGGCTGAATCTACATCAACAATGTCATCGTATGTGCGACCAAGCAGCAAAGGCAAATCCCTGGTACAACCAATCATGATAGATTTAGTTCCAGAGTAAGAGCCAACAAATATCAATTTATCATCAGTGCTCTAGAAATATACTCTTTATCTAAGACATAAATGCAGAACAATTGAAAAAAATCAAGTCTCCAAAGCAGCAGGCAGTGGAGAAGTCAAACAAAACCCTATTTTTCAAAAGAAAGGCACCCTCTTATTCTGCTGACAAGTTTAGCAGCTAACTTGCATGGTCCCAAGACACAGGAAGTACACACTAACACCAAGAAAAAAACATTGTGATGGATCCTAATTCCTAAGAGAGTAAAACAAGATTACATGATTCAATTTTCCAAGTAGTTTTAGTAAGATTTAGCCAAAATGATTAAAATTTTGTCCGCACATAAATACACAAAACTATAATGCTCTTAGAAACATATCAACTAATAAGCAACTATCAAATGCACCAACTTCCAACAAATCAAATACCATATAGGTAGCAGAAAGCAGGGATCATACTTTTGCAGAGGTGAAAATCAACTTACCACCACTCAACATCTGGTATTGGGTCCTTTGTTTTTTCTTTAGTTATCACTCTCTCCGACACCTCTATCAGATTAGGATTAATATCTGGAGCAGCTTTAGCCTTCGCATGCAGAGCTTGCCTAGCCTTCATGTCTCTAGCTCTTTCTTCGCCAAATTGACTCTGAGATTAACAAACAAAGAATATAAGGATAGAACCTGACGAGGATGTCAGGCAACACAGAAAGGATGTGAAACTAGATAACACCTAATAATGATGACTGGACGAGACTAAAGAGGTAGAAAGTAGCACCTTCAATTTCATGGATTCAGCCTCTTTTGACCACTTCCCCTCCTCTACAAACTGGAAAGATAACCGTTTGGGCCTCAAAAGTTTGTTCTTATTAATGCCCATCCTTTCATCAAAATGAGGATTTGACTCAGGATCCACGTCCAATTCAGGTTTAAGAATCTGGAAAGCGTCCTTCTTCTGCTTGTTGATATTGACCTGAGGGTATAGAGGCATCGTGTTATAACAATAACAATGACCATTACAATCACCTCATAGTACCATATCTAACCAAAAACAAAAACAGAACCTGGAACATAACAAAAGATATAGCTTAACAAACCTTCAGTGTACTCAGATTGGTTGGTTTAGACACATTCACAACATTGCCATGTTCATCTATTTCCCTACCAAGTGCATCTACACGAAGAACAGGTGCCTTGGTAGGCTTCTGTGGAACAGCAATTTCTGCAGGCATTTGTCCAGGGAATAAATTCAAAGGAGTAGGAAACAGGGGGTCCTGACGAAATCCCAGTTTGGCAGCAACCTCATGTGCACGCTTAACTGCTTCATAATCAGGTATACTAGCAAGACCAGGAAAGGAAGAAACACCAGCTGGAGGTGCCTTTGCAGAAGCTGTAACAGCAGAAGATAACGTGGAAGAACCTGACCCTGCTGCAGCTGGGACAGCAGTTGAAACAGCTTGAGATGAGAGTAAGCCCAGCGGAACTCCAGGAGCAGAAGATGGTGCTTTTGGTCCTTCTTTCAGTCCAGGTTGTGACCTAGCATCAGTACTTGAGCTACTACTCTTGCTCAACTACATGAGCAAAGACAAAAATTAATTTATGAAGGCAACAAAAAACAAACAACGTAAGTTTTCCCAGGTAGAGTGGAGAGAAAAATAGAAGCAATGTTATAACTACAGCGCAAGGTAAAACTCTTAAGATTTCAATAAATAAAGGAACTTACCAAGGCTTTTTTCATCTCTGATAGTTCCTTGTGCCTTTGTAAAGCTTGCTTAGCTTTTGCTAAAGCATCAAGAGATAGACTTCCAGTTTTTCCAGCAGTTGAAGATGTCCCATCTGTACTAGATTTTCCAGGAACCTCATGAGATCTGGTAATACTAACTCCCTTATTTTCATTTGTGTTTGAAATTGAAGATACCTTGGTTGGAAGGGGATGAACAGGGGCAGAGGATTCGGGCAAAGCATTTGCTGTCTTAGGGAATGATTCAAGACCAGCACCCTGCAAGAAACAGAAGAAAACGATCATCATCCAAAGCAGGTATCAAGACATTGTGCGAGCCCAGCAGATAAAAACAACACAACAAACACCGGAAACAAAGAAGATAAATAAAAGTTCTAAGAAAATGTAGCTTGAACATCCATGGAATATTAAATGACCAAGTGTGGCAGCAATACTTGACATGAAGTTATCCTTTTGTGTACGGTAATCACAAAGAAAAATGGAGAAAACAGCAGCATGACTTCTCTCTTATGCCAAAATAGAGCAAATTCCATTCAACTGTCTACTCCTAAGTAAAACACTAAACATTGCAGTCCCTACTAACCCATTTCTAAACTCATAATCAAACATATGCATAACAATAAAACAGTCCAAAACCCCCAACCTTAAGCCATTTGTGCTATCTTTTCAATTCATCTATCCCAAACCAGATATGACAACAGAACAAAAAAAGATAAGAAACGCGATACAATAAACCGAAAAAAATTGAAGAAACAGAAAAGTAACACATTACCGTGCCCAACCCCATTCTACTCTAAAAACACAACGTATAACAGCAATCAAACAAATAGCAGAGCGAAGAAATATAACACAGCCAGTGACGAGAAAACTCACGTTTTGGGCCGATACACCGCCATTCCGAACTGGCTCTTCACTAACTTCTTCCTTGACCCTAACCTCACCCGACCCCGCTCTCCTCACATCCACACCACCACTACTTCCGTTAATAGCGCCGTTATCCTCACCTTCCTCCTCTCTCTTCACCTCCTTATCCTCAAACCTCCTCCTCTCTTTCCTCTTCTTCCTCTCCCTCTCGTACTCCGAGTCATCCTCGGGCGACCTCTCCCTCTTCACCTCTCTCTCGCGGTCGCGGGAGCTCTCGCGATCCTCGCGCCGCGCCGAGGATGACTTCTCCCGGTGGTCGCGGTGGGAGTCTCGGTCGGATCGGTGGTGGTGGTGGCGGTGGTGATGGTGGGAATCGGAGGAGTCGCGGTGCTTGTCGTCGCGGGAGGAACGGTGTTTGCGGTCGTGGTCGTGGTCGTGGTCGCGGTCGCGATCATCTCGGGAGCGTTTGGAGGATTTGACGCCCTTGTCGGAGGAGGAGTGATCCATGGCAGGATCTAGGGTTTTCCCGGGGGTTACTCTTCGTTATCTCTCTCTCTATCTGGATTTTTTCAATTATTTATATCTGGTTGGGTTTTGGAGTCGGGTGGTCTTTGGATCAGTAGTTAACGGGGATAAATATACGATACCTATTCTACATATATATGGATAATGGTACTGCTGGTTTTAATTTTTAACCGCCTTTTATGGTTGGCCTGAAACGATGTAGTATTACGCACAAAAGATTACAGAATCAGCGGCGTCTAAATAAAATCAGTTTTTCCTTTTTTGAACGGATGGATTAATTCAGTTATGGACCGTCAAAAGAACGTGCTTTTTTTGTTGTGGTTTTACCCCAAAAAGAATTGATAAGCCCAATTACATCCTGCCTCCTGATAAAAGTAAGCCCAAGTTAAATGAAAGCAAATCCAAGCCCTGCACAAATATGATTGTCACTCATTTGCTTTACCAGCATTTTGCAAAACGATTCAATCTGATTAATTCATTCTCCTGATTTTCACTTTCTGCAAAGGTATCAAGCTTTGATGGTATGGAGATTACGTTAGTGAACACCCTCCAGCAATTCAAAAGGAAGAAAAATGAGCAAGCATACAAATTCTATAGAAACAGAAATTTGTATCAGGAGAACTAGCCCATGAAAATAAAAGAATAATACGTCATGTACATCAGAAAGTGTAAGAAAAAATTAACCACACCTCAGCTTTAAGGATTACAAGTAGGTAGCCTAATCAAATATGTATTTACGTTTTGTGTATGCAGTGTACTCCTAGGAATATAAAAAGTCAAGCCGGCAAATCTTCATAAACTGTCAGGAACAATTCCATAACCTTTAACAACTGGATTTTGTGATGCAATGTATGCTCCAGCTTCAGCTTAAGAAGTAAAGATCCTTAAAATACCGTAGACCAAGTCCAGAATTTCATCTCATTTCCTCTCTCACCATCTGAGCAAAGACTTTACTCATTGAAACACCATTGAGGTCACCCATGCTTGCCATGCTGAATTGTTCAGTGGATACCCTGCTTTGAAAGCTACCCACATTAGTAAACTGTGGTGCTATCTCATCATTTTGGGGGGATCTCT
The DNA here is from genome assembly GCA_028386065.3 of Turnera subulata. Lineage (NCBI taxonomy): Eukaryota > Viridiplantae > Streptophyta > Magnoliopsida > Malpighiales > Passifloraceae > Turnera > Turnera subulata. The sequence continues at coordinate 125,192 of JAKUCV010007141.1, forward strand.
CTTCATTACCCTGAAGCTGAAGCGCACACTCCAAATTCCAAAGCACATCTCCCATTGAAGGTCTATCCAAACCACATTCTGCTAAGCATTTCTCAGCTATCTCTCCAAACTTCTTCAGCGACTCTGGCTTGATTTGACCTTCAAGACGAGGATCAACAATCTGCTCCAGTTGCCCTCTACTATGACTCTTTGTTGCCCATTCAACCAAGTTCACCTTTTCCCTTGGAAGGGATGGATCAATCACAGGCCTCCCACATAGGACTTCATACATGACCACTCCAAAGGAATAGACATCAGATTTCTCTGTCAGCTGTTGCCTGATGAGATACTCAGGATCCAGATATCCAAAGCTTCCCTTCACGGCTGTGCTAACATGTGTCTGATCAATCTCTGGACCAGTCTTAGATAGTCCAAAATCAGCAACCTTGGCCATCAAATTCTCATCCAGTAGTATGTTTGCAGACTTGACATCCCGGTGAATGATTGCCCTTGCAGAACCAGTATGCAGGTAGTGAATTCCTTTTGCAGCTCCAATGCATATCTCAAGCCGTTGCCTCCAGTTTAAGCAGGGATCGCTGGAGCCATATAGATGGTCCTTGAGGGTGCCATTTTGCATGTACTCATATATTATGATCAACTCATTTCTCTCATCACAATATCCAATCAAAGAGACCAAATGCCGGTGCCGGAACTGGGATAACATTTCAATCTCAGTCTGGAATTCTGCAATACCTTGTGATTGAGAAGAACCCCTCTTCACAGCCACCACTGTCTCGTCAGATAACACTCCCTTGTAAACCTTCCCGAACCCACCAATTCCAAGAACAAGACTTTCACTGAAATTATCAGTAGCCTCTTGAATGGCCGAGAAAGGGAAGCGGTAACCAAATTTTGAGGTGGAAAATAAGTTAGTCCCGTTGGTGTATTTGCTATCCGCACCAAAAGTAGTGCCTCCTCCATACATGCCAAAATCACCTTCTCCCTTCAAACGACGACGAGTCAGTTTCCTTCTTCTACACAGCATAAAGAGAACTAAAGCAAAAACAACAACGACAGTTACTCCAACAGCCAAACCCACAATTAGAACGATACTAATCTTCGAACTCTTTGGAGAACTAGCATCCAAGATATCAAGACTGTCCTTAGAATTGCTTATCTTCATAATCTCCAACCCGTTAAGAATGCCATTTGGGTAGAAACTACCTCCTTTAGTAGGACCAACACTTACATTTAGCATACGCAGACCACTGACCTTTGTGATGACATCCATGAAATATGGGGCACCAGGGGTGTTTGAGGTGAGGGTAACGAGATCGAGATTTTCCTTAACTAACCAGGAACCAATGTAGACATTGAAGTAGAGTCTTTGATGTGGGTTTCTCAATATATCACAAAAGTGGAACCGAACCAGATAATCGAAACCAGGATCGACATCAAACAACCATGTGACATTGGCAATCATGTTGGGATCACTATCTGAGGCCAATCTTGTAACTGTGCCATACACAGAACGAGGAGCAATATCTTCTGTTGGCCCTCCTTTAGTAAAATTAACAGCTTTCTCATTGGACTCAAAGACCACTAGATTGTTGTGTGTAAGGAATCCATAATCAGAAACCCAACTCCTCCACAGGGAGTCATTTTGAGGAGACACAGCAGTATTCCCCATATTCACCCTGTTAACAGTCTGCAATGCCCGCTTCTCCAGTTTTTGTTGATTGCTCTGGGGATCACTGATGCTGACACTCTCGGGAATTAACCCATTAGGAAGAGAAAAAACTTCCAAAACATTCAAAAAGGCAAAGGAATTGGTGGAAGGCGTAAAAGTGAGGACCAGCTTATCAGAAGTAGTATCGACAGAGTATTCCCTGATCTCAGGACTCTGGTTGTCCGCTGGTCGATATTCTTTGATAAGGGTGAAATTTTGAGCAGAAACAGAGAACTTTGCAGTACTCATATTGTAGTTTCTATACACAAAAGGGAAGAAATGGAGGCGAATCCAGTGGTGCCCTGGCTTCTTGATAGAAAAAGTGTAAAAAGAGGTTTCATTGAAGATTCTAGCAGTTTGATACAGAGCAGCATCATAAGTGGACGAGACATTATTTGAACTACCATTGGCAGAAAGATCATGTGGGGTTGAGAGAACATTGGAATAAGACTTATCACCCAAAAATACACGACCATCTACTGAGATATTACTGGAGGATCCACAATCTATCAAGTAGTTGTCTGTAGGAGTGTATCCTAATGAAACACCAGCTAAACAAAGAACCGAAGAAACCCAGAGAACAACTTCAAAATTCCCAACACTCACCATGACCAGAACTTTACAGAAAGATTAGAACTTGGAACAAAAGACAGCTGGTTCTAGGAGTCCAGCTCTACGAGGTTGTCTATAGGAAAACAGCAAACCGATCTCACAAAGGGTTATAGGCACAAAAATGGAAGAGAGAATCAGTGGATAAGCAAAGACAATATTAGGTTCATAACAATCAAAGCTTACTTTTAACACTTTTAGACAGGACAGATTGCAAAAGGTTTGCAAGTTGAGTTTACAACTGGGACAGAAGTGACACACCTGGATAGACAAGTACAAGAAAATAAAACAGCCACCAAATTGTTGTGTACCTTGATCACCACCAGAAAGACCAACCAGGAACCAAAGAATCCAGAAGGAAAGCAGTTCGAAGAGAAAAAAATCAAGAAGTGACACGAAAAGAACCAAAAAAAAGGGGTCACCTTTTAATACTATCACTGGTAACCTATGAACAAAAAACTTTATAAAAAATGACCGGCTCCACTTGACAAAGAGAGAGGCAAAGTTATGCAGCTACACGTTGGTAGACCAGCATTAATTAACTAATCTGAAAGCAACCCATAAGACTAAACAGACCCCTTTTTTTGGTTTAGGTAGCTGCTAACCTTTTGTTTTGACAAATTCATGGAATTCAAAAGGAAAAGAACAAAACAGTACTAATCAAATAATTGAAAGAAAGATGGTAAGGAAAAAAAAGTAGGAGAGAGGGTCAAAGTGGGTCGACCATACAAACTAATACCAATATACTAACCAGAATAATTAAGTGATAAAAGAGGAAAACAGCTAGCATATACTAATATTTTTATATTTTTATGGATGGATTCGTTTGCAATTTCTCCTCCATCTGTATGGATTGGACAGGAAGAGTCGTTGTAGATACTTGAAGATTTTTAGTTGTACAACTACAGCCACCCCTTTTAATTAGAACAAATTGACGTTCTTAATCTTTGACAAAGAAAGTTTTAAATCATAAAATGGCGGCACGTTTAACATGGTAATACACTAATACTAATACCAACCACAGTGTAAACGCAAGCCAATTGGCTGGAAAATGAAGGGCCACACACACTCCTAAGAACTTGAATTGCTTTGTTGACAAATGTCACTAATTAATTACCCTCATATTCTACAGTAGTAATTAGTCCAGGGTTTTTGTAGTGGAGTGAGCCCAAAAGAAGTGAGAAGCTTCGCATGAATGTGTGTTTTCCTGTGGAGTGGGTGGAGAATGGAGGAGATTAGATTTAGAGAGTGAAGAAAGTGGGGGAATATTGTGTAATTAATGATCTGACACTGTACTTTTGTTGTCCCTCTCACTCACCTCATGTCTTGTCACTTTATGTTGTCAGCAATTTAGAGGTGTAAACGCGTTTTCCCACAACGACCAGCATTATCCGCAGTCGACGGGAATGACAAGTACTATCACCTCCCATGTGGAAAAAATATTCCTTTTCGTTTGTTGCACACTCGCATCATTGGGCTTTTTTTTGGTAGGACCTCCTAATATGCACTTTCTGTTCTGAATTTTAACTTTTTTTATTGTTTTAATGGGAAATTTCTACCTCTTGAAGTTAATTCCATAAATAGCGATTGGGTGTTGAGTGTAGAATAATTTTTCCCGTTTTCTTTTCTTCCCAATTTTCCACTTTAAACAAATTTCTTCAAACTATATATATATATATATATATATATATATATATATATATATATATATATCACATCTAGATCTAAGAAATTGACGGCTTTAAATGTTGGTTTAAAAACTTAATTTAAGAAACCAAAAATGAGTTGTCTTTTCTTTTCAGAAAATTATTATATTTTTGCCCGAAACAAAATTAGAAATTACAATAGATAGTTTCTTTTTGATAAGTACAATGAATAGCTAGTTGTTTTTTTCTTGGTGAATACCATGGATGGTTGTAGGCAATATCTACTCATTCGTCTTTTACCCAGCATGATCGTGATTATTTTTAGAATGTATCTCCATTTGCAAATATTTTAGAATATCGAACTGTTATCATTATCCATGATTACGGCATTTCAATTTTCAATTAAATACATAGGTAAGATGCAGCAGAATTAGTCTACGAGTAAAAAAAAAAAAACGTAATATCAGATTTAAATCGACGCAATTTTTTCCCCGAAAAAAAGTAAGAGTCAGAGAAAGCAGAGCCTCTTTGACATTATTTTACACTATTTCGCAATATAAATTTCATTTGCCAATTGCCAATACAATAGGTGTTTTAGGTTTAGATAGACATTGCACTGCATGAGTTTTTTTTAAAAAAATATAAATATGAACCATGTATGTGGACTCTAGAAGATAAGCTAATTCCTTGCAACTCCGGTGTCCAGCGAAATGCTTGTTGTTGGCCTATTAGCATGAGTTGTAAAAATCAAAAATAGGTTAGCTGTTTTGCATTGTTTAATTTTAGAACATTTGATGGACGACCTATCCAGATGAATGGAGAAAAACATTTGGCGAACTTATTTCCCCATACAAATATCCAATTTAATATGTACGACCATATCGCTTTGCGTCATCCTACCACTTAATTTTGTTTTAACCATTTAAAAAAAGCTCTTAGAAAAATACTAAAATCATGACTTGCAATATGACGCCATTGGGCATAACCAAGAATAATGACATCCTTGTTTGTCAATTGGAAAAAAAAAAAAAGTTTAAAAAACGACAAGAAGATTGAACTTGTTGGACCAAGTTAAGAAAGGCTTATTTGCATGCCCAACAATGTTCTTATTAAGAAAGAAAGAACAAATAATGATGATCCAAGCATAGATCAACTTGATATAGTTCTCGAATTATTCTCATTACCATCGCTTTAAGTTAGTTTTTATATTCTCAAAAAAAGAAAAGTTAGTTTTTATACGAACCATTTAGCAAGAAAACAACACTAATTTATTTTCCTCCAACAAATGGAAATTTGGAAATGCTCCAATTTCATTGATGCCAACGGTATTAGCTTCAATAAGATTGTCTTTTTTACAATCCTGTCATGTCCTTCTCTTGTTCTAGACGATGAAGCAAGCACATATTAAAACTCTCTCCATATAATATTTCCATATACCATTACTACCATAATTAAGAACTACTCTGGCGTGCCGTCCTTGTTTTTCCATTTCTTGATCACAATCTGGCTGATCTGTATCAACTGCCTTCTTGGACACTTCCAAAATGTAATTATTGGTGACAAGATACGTGACCCAATGGGGACCAACCAAACCTGATAATTTCACCGTAGGCCCAATCCATTACTTAGCTAAGAAGAGCTGCCAATGGAGGCAATGGGAGCGATAAGCTGCAATCATACATTAATTGGGTTGATTGGTGGATTTGATTCTGTAATTGATAAAAATTACAACGCCGGTAATCTTTTTTCTTCTACGGGGAACATAGCACTATATTAATAAAGCAGAGAAGTACAGAGTAGAAAAACACTCAAGAGTGGAAAATACATAGCCCATCAAAAACTATCTTGCCTAGCTTATGAATCCTGCAGCGGACAAACAACCTAGCCACTTGCAAACCTAAGCTTAAAAGTTAATACATAACTGAAACATAAATAGGCTAAACCCAAAAGTTCTTACAAAGGATAACATGAAACAGAACAACATAAAAAGAAATGAACAACAAGAACCTCCAAAAACATGACGCATGGAGCTCCATTTCAAAATATTTTGACTAGGTAGATCCGTATACAACTTCTAACTGAAATCTTTCATCAAAAGCAATTGTAAAGTTTACCTAAGATAGAGTTAACCGCGTCTCACAACTACTCTGCTACAACCCAAACTCACTCAAATGGATTTGTAACTTTCATTTGCTCTTTTTTTTTTTTTGGGTTGTTTTACAGGCTACAATTGGGACTCAAATTCAAGACAACCTCAGTACCACACTACCACTTGAGTTACAATTCAACTTTATTCTTTGCTACGTTTTTCAGCATATCAGACATCCTTTGATCCAAGCTCTTCCTTGTTGCAGGAGAAACACCATTCCTGCCAATAATCGATTCCAACACCGACTCTGACAGTAATTTATTGTTTATAACTGCTGTAGCTCTTTCTGGAAATGACTCATGTTTGGAAAAAGCAATCTGTAAAAAGAAAAAAAAACATTATTAAGAATTTAAGTTAGCAGTCCAATTAGTTGGATGGAATACATAATATAATACAGATCATGTCTATAATTTTTACTCACTGCTAAGGCTCCAGCGGGGAACTGCGTGAAGAGAATAGAGGAGCCAGGAGGGAATGTCTCGTTCTTGAATACCTCTAGGAATTCTTTTATGGCTTTTTCTTCTTCTTCGGTGTACACTCCTAAGGATTTCCAAATGGCAACACAATTCTCTGCTACTTTCTCAGAGTACTGTGGACCGGTTAATGGCAAGATCATCGTGACCTGAATGAATTTCTCAAACGGACCTTAAAACAAACACACCACAAAGAAATGTTATGCCATTGTCCACTACTTTATGTAATTTGCACGGCAAATCTAATAATTTTCGACACCCTAATTCCAATTACTCATTTTTTGGTTTTCTCTTTTTGATGTATTTGATTGACAAATGAGAAAGATTGTGTTACTTTACCGATGACAACATCTCTATGGAACTCATTGGACGCCGACAACTCCTCTTCAGTCTTGCCCTTCCACTTATCGGCGAGTTTTGACTTGGCTCTCTCTTCCAAGTACAATCCTATCGCCGTGAATTTCACAAATTTCCCGTCAATATCCATTCCTCTCACGCCTAGAACCACAACCACACACATTTGCTATTAAAATGATTGGAAAAAATGAGACAATATGAATCCACATTAATTGGTTTATGAGTCATATATGTGCCACATCATGGGTCCATAAGATGATTACCTGCGCCTCCTAGGAAGAAAGTATTGTTAGACGCCGGAGGTAATTTCACCGTCAGGGGGAATTCATATTTCTCCACCATAACTGCGTCTTTCATTGCGCTAAAATATTTCGTCTCCATGTCTGTGACTGTGAGTAATTGAAATGTTGGATTTAAACATTAATGTAGATAGAGCCCATGAGGAAATGTTTATTTAAGGGGATCGAAATGGAGATAGATCATAGCTACAAATTTAATTATGGAGTTTATGCCAGGAGCGATTCGTGACACGAACGTAAGTTGTTGGCATGAAAAATAAATCAAGTTCAATCATGAAAAGTGAAAATACCGAATATGGAAGAACCAGCTTGCCATTGAAGGGTCAAAGCAACCAGCAATATCCATGAAAATTTCTTCATCCTGAGAAAGATTTGGCTCCACTCCTGCTATTAATTCAATAGGTAGTAGTATCAAATCTGAAAGGAAATGTGGACACTCCTCTTTTGTTGTGGATTCAACAGAATAAATACAGTAGAATAGAGGCCACAGTATGATAGATCCTCTAAAATAGAGACTAAATAAAAGGTTATAAAACATGTGAGTAAAATAAACCCATATTCAGAACAATTTCCCTATTTACCATTTTTAGAAAAAAGAAAAAATGCGTCATCCTAAAACAATGACCGCAACCAGACTTTTCGTGGTTGCTTTTATCTGTATCCATCTCTTCCCACCTTTCACCATTGCCACAACTTCTATCACAATCTTCTCGTCTATATCCTCTACATCCTACGCGAAATCTACTGTAAAATTTTTGCTCTTAATTTCTTGGCTGAGTTGGTGTTAATCATAATAAAATTCTTTGGAGATACTGAGTTTTCAAACTTAATAAAGACAACTGTACAATTCACCAAGTAAACAAAAAAAGAAAATACTATAACTTTGTAATTTTGAAAGACAAGACCAGTAGGTGGGATTGCAAAAGTGATCATAGGAGTGTAAAGAGAAACTCCCAATTTATTCAAGAACACAATGCAAATAATGCAGTACAATAAACCCAGAAAAGCCAAAAAGAGCTTATCAACATTCAAGAAAACATTATTCATGAGCTTTTAATTTTCATTTGCTTTTAAGCAACAGCTCTGATATCCTTGCAGCCAAACTCTGCTTTGCTGCAGGAGAAACACCGTGCTTTCCGATGATGGACTCTAGTACTGCCTCGGACAATAGTTTGTTATCTATTAGTGCTTCCTCGTTTTCTGGTAATGACCCATCTTTGGAGAAACTAATCTGCAAATGGCAAGAACGAAGAATTTTAAAAATTGGTCTAAACTATAACTAGATAGTATAGCACACATACTAAATGACTATAATTAGTTTTACTTACTGCCAAGGAGCCAGAGGGAAATTGTGTGAAGAGAATAGAGGAGCCAGGAGGAAAGGTCTTGTCCTTGAAAACCTCCTGGAATTTCTCTATGGCTTTGGCTTCTGTGTCTGTGTAGATTCCTATAGATTTCCAAATGGCAACACAATTCTCCGAGACCTTCCCTGCATATTGTGGCCCGGTTAATGGAAGGATCATTGTCACCCTGATGAATTTCTCGAAGGGACCTGAAAGAAGAATTGCCACGAAAGTTAGTCACTATTCATATCAATATCATCGTCTAGGAATGGAGTTCGATAACACATTGTTTCTGAAATCTAGTATTTCTCCACATATATACACTATTTTCACATTCGATTGGATCGCTTTAGATATCATTTTGCTTATCGTGATACCAACTCAACAGCATGGTTTGAATAGGCAGCTACTTTTTACTATGAAGATTAATCGTCTTCAATCTACTACAGTAAACCTTAAACATCAATTTTTCTTTTAATTAGAAATCCGTCAATTATTTAGAATGGAGGCAGTCATGAACTTTACTTCTACGTCAATGAATAGTTAATGCAGACGAGACTTTACAGGTAGCTTAGGGGGAAAAAAAAAAGTCTATGGTAGTTTCGCTGTATTTTCAGACTTTAGTTGAATTGTCGATTCTCCACCATACACAGTAGTAAACGATCATAGTACATGCACAGGACACGAAAGAAATTAATATGAATTAAATTGAAACAGGTCATAGATAGGAAGAGTTAAAAAAAAAAAAAAAGATTCAAATGAAGTGCATGACATATTTTAGTATTGCAAAAAGCAAGATTTCGTATATACTACTACTACCGCCACTTATTATGGTGGTGATGATAATTACTGAAACCATAATCACCGACATTATTTGCGCGAGACTCTGTCTAAAATTACTCAATTTACCATTTTTAACCGGGACGGTTACTAATGTTCCAGTAAAACACGAACTAATGTCTGTTACTCACCGGTGACGATATCTCTATAGAACTCGACGGATTCTGTCAATTCCTGGGCGGCCTTGCCCTTCCACTTCACGGCGAGTGACGGCACGGCGCTCTCCTCCATGTAGACTCCTATCGCCGTGGCTTTCACAAACTTCCCTGCAATCTCCACCCCTCTCACCCCTGCGCACGATAGCACCGTCCCCGCAATCAAGCACAAAATCCGCAATAAGAAAAAAAAAAAACACATTTTAAAGCCTACGACGCGTCGTCGGATGACGTGCGCCGAGGGTGCGTAGGATATCTGTTTATGTAGTTTAAGAATTTACCTGCGCCGCCAAGGAAGAGAGTGTTTTTTGAGGCCGGGGGTTTCACCGTTGGCGGGAACGTAACGCTGTCCACTTCAACGGCGGTGGTGGCCATGGTTGTGTGCTTTGCCTGTGCTGACCCACTATTTGTATGGCCTTGACCCGTGTTGGTTTGGTCATCTATTTACGTGGACATTTAATAGACACCAGATACCGTAACCAATTTTTTTTTTTTTTTTTAAAAAATAGACGTAACAAGGAGACCTTAATCACTTTTATTTTGCACCTTTAAGCGATAATAATTCCGAAGTCCTTGCAGCCAAACTCTGCTTTGCTGCAGGGGAAACACCGTGCTTTCCAATTATGGTCTCTAGTATTGCCTCGGATAATAGCTTGTTCTCTATTAATGCTTCCTCTCTTCCTGGTAATGACCCATCTTTGGAGAAACTAATCTGCCAGTAGCATGCAACAAGGAACAAATTTAAGTATTGGACTAACTGGAATGGTACAATATTTTTACTTGCTATTATTGATTTTAATCACCGCCAAAGAGCCAGAGGGGAATTGTGTGAAGAGAATAGAGGAGCCCGGAGGGAAGGTCTCTTTTTTGAGTGTCTCTTGGAATTTCTGTATGGCTTTGGCTTCTTCGTCGGTGTAGATCCCCATAGATTTCCAAATGGCAACACAATTCTCTGAGACCTTCTCTGCGTATTGTGCCCCGGTTAATGGATGTATCATTGTCACCCGAAAGAATTTCTCAAAGGGACCTGAAGAGGCACAATTGTCAGCAATGTTAATTAAGACGTTATCCATATCATAATCAGCACCCAATTCCTCTCCATTTGCTTTTCATCAAGTATAGTATATATTAAATAAAACCGTTTCAACTTTACTTTCGCATATATTTGCAATCTTATAGCGATGGTAAATATGCAGTAATCATTGTCAACATTCAACAATGTTCTCCGGTAAATCTTAATTCTAAAACTTTTTTTTTAACCAAAATGTCAATTTATTTAGAGTGAAGAAGTAATGAACGTAACGTGCGCGCCAGTGACATGTCAACGAATAATTAATGCGGACGAGACTTCACTTCACAGGTAGCTTGGGAAAACAATTAGTTCGACAAAAAAGAAAAGGAAACAAAGTGGGTGAAACTATTTTTAACCAGCGAGTAATTAGTAATTACTGTCCCAATGAAACACAAACTTAACTACTCCAGAAGTTATATAAACCATGCACAACACGACAACACACTACCGGGAATATATGTTACTCACCGGTGACGATATCTCTATAGAACTCGTCGGATTCTGTCAACTCCGGCGCTGTCTTGCCCTTCCACTTCACGCCGAGTAACGGCACGGCGCTCTCCTCCAGGTAGACTCCTATCGCCGTGACCTTCACAAAGTGGTCCTCTTTCTGTATCCCTCTCACCCCTGCCCACGGTAGCACCGCCGGCAAACACACGCGTTGTTAATTTCTTATCATTAAAAACAAAACCCAAAGGCAGGCGCCGTGGATGCGTATAGTAAACTATAAAAATTACCTGCTCCGCCAAGGAAGAGAGTGTTCTTGGAGGCCGGAGGTTTCACCGTCGGCGGGAACGTAATGCTCTCCACTTCAACGCCGGTGACGGCTGACAAGGTGGCCATGGTCGTACCTGTTTCTTTGCCTGTGGTACTGGAGATGGTCTAATTGTAAGGTATACAGTAGCTAGTATGTAGTAAGTATTACTCGTGCTTGATTTTTTGTCCGGTCTGTGACGAGGATGAGGAAAAAACAATGGGTTTTATTTTATAGGAGTAGAGGCGGGATCGGGGTAGGTATGGTTTGACAAATATGGAAGAGTAGCTGGAGATAGTGCTATGGTGGGAGTAGAGTTATGGGGGGTAGCCGTGGATTTATGGTTTGACCCTACGTTAGTTGAATGGAGTGGCAGGTGGTACCCGACTACCCCGTTAGTGATAGCGAAATCCTTCTGTTTCCTAGGGAGTTTTGCCGCCTTCTCTGTAAGAAACCAATCGTGACACATCTAAAATTCTTCGATTCGACATGTCTGTCTTTTGTACACAAATTTTGGAGCCTGTGTACTTCCATTTTGCTTTGAATTACCCCTTAAGCCCGTACGTTGAAGGATGGGGGAAACCTCACCGCCCGATGGGTAAGAACATACCCGAACTTGTAATCCTAAATGATATCTAACTAATTATTCTTGTTATTTGCTTCTATTACCTTTTGTTTTAATTGCTTGACATTTAGTGTCATTTCTTTTGTCCATTCGGGAGTTTTTTTTTTTCCCCCCCCTCAAGTCTTTTATATAGTGGCGGTGCATATTATTCGCAAATTAGGAATAAAGTCTGCTACATAATTTAAACATCCTATAAACCTTTTGGTGCGTACCATTGACTTTTTCAGCCATTTAATTGTGAATGAATAATTAATTGATTTTAGTTAGTACTAGCTAGTTAAAAGAGTGAATTTTTTGATGCAGCAACGCCATCATTTACAATTAGGGATGAGAATATAATATTTAATGTTACATAGTATGGATAGATTATGGTGAGAATTACAATGAGCTCACAAAAGCTGCCCGAAAAGCTCACCAAGATTTATTACTTGGTAAGAAAAGGTTGGATTTCTTCATTAATTACTTAGTGGAGGAGAATCGCTGCTAGAAGAAGAACACAAGCTGAAGCGATACTGAATATGCTGCATACGGGCCCAAAAGCCTAAGAATTGGCCCACTGGGTGGGCAGTTCGTGCTGAAAATACATGGGGTGGGGGAAAATAAATGGGGTGGGGGCTGCAGGGCTGCAAACAGTTGCACGCATGCAAGAAGGACGAAACTAAAAGATCAGTGCGGTAGAATACATTGACACATCAAAAGTTCACCCCCTTGAAGAAAATTGGAAAAAGAGGAGATCCTCCCAGGTATCTTAGGAATTCATATCCACGCTCAACCATCGCAACACGCGTGCAAATGCTACGTTTTATTATACTGTTGAAGTATGATGGACATACCCACAAGTATAATTCTTTAATGTATTATTTAAGTAAAAAAAAATTTCTTGTCCCTTCACATTTTTGTTTTCGCATTTGTTGTCTCTCTTTCTTTTTTTCACTCAACCTGTCCCTCAACTCTTAATTTACCGGATCACCTTGTCCTTATTACCATCTGCAGCTGGTTGGTGCATGTGAGGTTGACACGTGTCCGTGGGACCCACTTCATCTGATTTTATTTTTTTCTTTCTTTCTTTCCTATTTTCTATTTTCGGAAATCCTTTTTTGATTTTATTATATTGGTTTTTTTAATATAATTTATTTAATATTTTTTCATTAATATAATTTTGTTCTTAAAAATCTTTTAGAATGAATAAAACTTAAGAAAAAAGCACTTCATTTTATTTTTTAAAAACTTTGAGTCATTTGTTTTTGGTAAATAAAAAACATGAGTCGTTATCATTCCCCTACCTACATTAATATTTTCAAAATTTTCCTATTTTTAATTACAACTCAATCTAAAATCTATCCGTTTCCGACCTTGAAAAATACTAACCACCACAACCAAACAAAAAATAAATACAACGCAAAATAATTATTATTTTCAAAAAAGAAAACACAAAAACCCATCCTTAGCCTAAAACACAAAATTCAACACAAACCAGCACATCTAGAGAAGAAAGAACAACCAGCCACTCACACATAAATTTGAGGAAGAACAACAACCAACTACTTCACCGTCTAAATTCATGGGATGCGGAACAAGATCAAACAACCACCAAATCAACACAAACCCGATCCACTAGCAATCCAACAACACCGGAACTCGATTAACACTTTTACAGTAAGTAAAAGAAATCTAGAAAAGAAAAGGGAGGAGATCAACAGTGGCCAGGACAGAACGAGCGTTTATGGCTTGCTGTCGTTGCTCGCATGCCTTCGCGAGCACAGGGCCGCCCCGAACTCTGCCTTGGATTTCTAACCCCTTGTCAGGATCTCGATGAACGGTTTGGACACGAAGGGAGGAAATGGCGGAGGAGGCAAGGCTGAGCAATTGGAGGATCCTAGGAACGTGGGGGACAGGGTGGTTGTCGGGCGGCTGCTTGTCCTTCTCGGAAGAAGGCGAGGGTGGGCACCACCAGCTTCACCTTGTACTTCTTCGACACCAGCGGCGGGAAGGAGACGCCGGCGCCCGGGCACCGCCTTTTTCAAGGCCGCATCCACCGTCAAGTCGCGCACCGCCTTCATCTTCGCCCGATGAGGACGAGGAGGAGGGGGTTCCCGACGAGCTAGAACCGTTTCCGGAGCAGCCCTCAGACGCCCTCGTGGTGGTGGCGCGGGGCCTAGGTTGTCGGACGCCTTGGTGGGTGTTGACGCCGGCGCCCGGGCCTTGCGCGGTGGAGAAGGAACGTGGGGTAGTGGAGGAGGGAAGGGATGAGGTGGTGGTGGGCGGTGGGGATGTGGAGGAGAGGGAGGAGGGGAAAGGTGGGTGTGTGGGTGGTGGTGGTGGGGTGAAGAAGAAAGGGAGGGGTAGTGGTGGCGAGGAGGAGGAGAAAGATGAGAAGAATGACTGAAGGTTTTGTATGAAAATATTGTTTTTAACCGATTTTTTTTCCTGTCATTTAATTTTTTTATTTTTAAAAATTCTTTTTCTAATTAAATATTAATCAAAGAAACAAAATCGAAAAAAAGGAAAATGAAATGCGAAACAATAAAACAATAAATTCTTTTTTCTCTTCTATTTATTGCAAAAACTATATAATAAAACATAAAAAGGATTTTTGAAAAATAGAAAATAGGAAAGAAAAAGAAAAATAGAAAAATAGAATCAGCTGAAGTGGGCCCCACAGACACGTGTCAGCCTCATATGCACCAACCAGCTACTGGGGGTAAGAAGGACAAGGTGACCCGGTAATTCATGAGTTGAGGGACAGGTTGAGTGAAAAAAAAAAGAAGAGGGACAACAAATACGAAAACAAAAAAGTGAAGGGACAAGAAAATTTTTTTTACCGTATTCTTTAATGTAATTTGTTATTGGGAATGTAATAAAAAATTATAATAATTTCCATTTATTTTTTCTATACAAATGATGGAGTTAGCGTGGAAGGAAGAAAATAAGAAACTCGCTGCTTCAAAGGAAAACACCCAAGATCAAGCGCCAAGAATGCATGATATAAATATGGAACCTCAAGCAAGGAAAGGGATGAAGATAGAGGTAAAGGCAAAGAACAAGGACAAGGGGACCTTAAAGGTAAAGGAAAGACGAAACAAGATAAGATAATTTATTGATGATGTGGTTTTACTACAACTAGACCGCTCACCCGTGTTCCACACGGACCATATGATGTCTTGTTCGTATGTGTATTAGATTTTTACCAATATATGTATTTGTTATATGATAGGAATAATTTTTAACGCAAACCAAAAAAAATATTTTATATAATTATAAGGACTCATATAAAAGAAATAAATTCAACGAGTCTTAATTTACTCCATGATTTCATAACGTTTTCCATTTAAACATAAAAAATTTGAGCCTAAGGAATCAGGAAAAAAAAAATTCAAAGAACTTTACAAAATTTTTGAGTGTCTTATTTCCTATTTTTTTATATCTTTATCATGTATGTAGATTACCTCTATCTTCATCCCTTCTCTTGTTAAGTGTCTATACTTGTACCATTCATTCTCGGCGCTTGATCTTGAGTGTTTTACTTTTTAAGCAAACAATTTCTCATTTTTTTCCTTCCGCGTTAACTCCAACCTTTTTATAGAAAAAGTAAAAGAAAAGTAAACGGAAATTATTATAATTTTTTTAATTACATTCCCAACAGCAACTACATTAAAGAATTATACATGTGGGTATGTCCATCATACTTCATCAGTTAAATACAATGGTTGAGGGTGGATATGAATTCCTAAAGGCTCAACCTTCATTTTTATCCTTGAAATGGATATATTTGCCATCAACTCGGAATGTAGGGATCGTATTGATCTGTTCATGGTGCAAAACCAGGCAACAGATGAGAGATTAATTAAACATGCTAACAAATATTCTTGAAAACACTATACAACCAAACATTAAAAGAAAGAGAATTAAGCGCAAACAATGAAAATCAAACAAAATTATTCAGTCGTCCCGTTGAATGAGATTACGTTTTGCTCAACTAGGTATCGAGTTGCATATCATTTTCAACTTGCTAAATCTTTCTCAGCTTCTACTTCTGCATTGATCCCTCATTCTATTTCACATACCAAATTTCACTATGTCAATTTCATTCCATGCATATCAATTCAATATTACAACAAAAATTCTTCATCCCCATCCCAAAATAGCAATTCTCGTGTTCATAATCATGTCTATACATGCCACTGACAGTTTTTTATGAAAAATAGGGACGCTATAGAAAAAGAAATGACAAGGACACATATAGTGGAAAAAGCTGATTTGACAATCTTCTTCCATTTTATCTTCAGCATTTTATCATCTTCTGTAACAGCCCGGGTAAAAGTTTGTATTTTTACCGGGACTGTAAAAGTCGTTATACAATGATTTACATTTAAAATTAATCTCGGATAATTAATTCAAGGTAAATCGGGCATCGTTTTTCGAAACCGAGGTTTTTTCCGCTCTCGTGATTTTTCCGTGGATTTTACGGACCAAAGTTGTTATTTTTTGGGTCCCAAAACCCTCAGAAAAATCACACTAGAAATATAACTAAGGAGGTATATCAGTTATTTTCTGGTCCGGACGGTACACGACTTACCTGCATGATTGAGGGCTGCGCCGCCTCTTTCCTGTGTCGCCCGTGCCTGCCTTTCTCTTGTGTCACCCACCCATGCACGTCTATATGTTTTTCTGCTTCCAGTTAGACCTGACAAAACGGTACTGACACGACAACCCGACACGAACCCGGCACGAAATTAGCATGTATAGATCAGAAGTTCTCGACACGTTTAATTAAATGGGTCGACACGACCCGACACGAAAAGAAACGCCGCGGGTTGACCCGCGAACCCGTTTAATTGACATTAACGAGCTTACACTTTTAGTCTTTCACACCACACCACTTATTTTTATTTTAAATTTTCAATTAACAAAAATAAACAAACCCTAGGCTTATCCACACTCTAACAAACAACACCCACACAATTCACCCCCGATTACTCTCTCTCTTCCTTTCAATTACAATTCTCTCTCCCTCTCAAAAACTCAAACACAAGAAAATTCAACTCCCTCCACCTCTCAATCTCATTGTCTGTAAGCGTCAATTTCAACTCTCTTCCCCTCTCGATCTCACTGTCGGTGTCAATTTCTCTTTGAAGTGTGAACCAAAGAAACCCCAAATTATTCTCACCCTCACCGTCGATCTCTCTGTGAATGAAAGAAACCCCAAATCGATCTCACCTGAAGGCTGAAGCTAACCCCAAATCGACATCTACTCTGCCTCTCCGGTCCTCCTCGCCGGTCTTCCAGGGAGCCCCAAATCGTAGCCAAGCCCAACACCGTCTCGCCTACCTTCATTGATGACAACACTTAGGTAAAAGATATATCCCAAGTTAGCCGAATTGAAGAGGACAGTGGGATTTTTCTTTATAATTCATCCTGTGTAGGATTTTTTTATATTCTTTTTGTCATTTATTTATTAAATTGTTTAGACCCATTTGTTTTAGCTAGTTTATTGGAATGATTGACTATTCTGGTTGTATAATTCTTGCATCCGACATTGGATCGACAGAACATTTTTTTTTCTTGTGAGTTTGTTTTGCCATTTCATTTCTAATTTTCATATCAGGTTGAGGATAATTGTATGATAATATTTGGATGCGTTTGGAAAAAAATCCCAATTATATTTTCTCACCCCTTACCAATTTGGTTGTAGTCTTGAAGGAATGAATTGGGAATTTTATGTTTCCAATCAAGTTGAATTACGGAAGCAGTAGGCATATTATGTTATTAACTAGTCATTTGTGTTAATGTGTGTAATTTTCAGTTAATAGGTAATCAAACATGTAAATTAGTTGTGTGTTTCTCTATCATTTGTGTATAATTTTTGTAAACAGGTAATCAAACGGGTAAACGGGTTGTGTAAATGAGTACACAAATATTGAACTTTAAGACTAAACGGGTTGAGCAGGTCGACCCGTGATTGACCCGCGTTTTGACGGGTTCGTGTCGAGGTTTCAATACCTGTTTACCTGTCTGACCCGACACGAACCCGACCCGCGAACACGAATTGCCAGGTCTACTTCCAGTGCATCACACCATCACCTTCATCTTCATCTCCTCACCTGCAAAACCCACTGCCCAGTATCCTTCCTTCACCTCTGCTAACAGAAAACCTAGTGTAAGCAAACAAAAAAAAACACACACACACACACACAGCCAAGCAAAACTCACCGTTTTGCAAACAACCCCCACACCCCACCTTCTTCTTCCTCTTCACATGCCACCACCACCGTGAACCGCCACCACCGAGACCACCTGCAACCCGAGCCGCCACCAGCCCCCAGCTGCCTTCCTTCTTCTCCCTCTCCTCCTCGTCGCTGCAACCCGAAGTCGCAGCCGACGCCGTCCTCCTCGCACACGACCACCGCAGCAGCCGAGTTTTCCATCTCACTGCACGCAACGACCGTCTCTCCAGCAGCCACGACGCCGGCCTTTCTCCTGCCGCGTTTCCTCGAGCCGTCGCTTCCACCACCGCTCGCCTTGCTCGTCGCGCCTCCGATCCCGTGTCGCCTGTCTCAATCCGCGCCCACCGCCGCTGCAAGGTGAGCAGACCCGTGGATGGGAGATGACCCGGTTGGGTCGGGTTGGCCCGTCTCGTGGTCGGGTCGCGCCTGGGCTGGGAGTTGGGCTGTGTTGACTTGGGCCTGCTACTTGGGTCTGCCTGGGCTGTAGCATGGCCTTGGTTGGACCTGTGCAGTGGGTTATATATGGCTCAGTCCGGAAATTTTAAAAAAATATAATAATAATAATAATAATAAATATAATCTGAATATATATATATTATATTTTTTGGGAAAAATAAATATATAGTATATGGTTATATTTTGTGAAAATAAATAAAGTAATTATCATGTTATATTATTTTCAAGAAACTAAGGTAATTAAAATATGAATTATATCCTTTGAAAAATTACCATATAGTAATTATTTTAGAAAAGAATATATATACGATAAAATATTTTGGGAGTATAAGCATACATTATATTTTCAGGAAAATTATGTTATAGTAATTAAATTTTTGGAAAAGTATAATTATTTTAAGTAAATAATTTTGAAAATGTATATCTTCTTAGAAAAATTATTTTATGATAATTATAATTTTTGGAAAATGATAAATATCTTCATAAAAATATTTTGAAAAGAGTTTTAATTAAAGTATTAAGTACCGAAGTGATATTCGGATATACGCACGATATATTATTTTCGGAAAAGGATTTAAAAGTAATTAAAGATAATTTTATGAATATAACCGAGATGTATAACCGATAGGGGTTTAATTTATAATAATGGCATACCGATTATGTGCATCTTATGTGTACATTTGTTATTTGTTCTATAGGAGTCGATAACGAGCAGTTCCTGTAGGACTGGCTTTGGAACCTGTTGAGGATTCCATGACTGATAATCGGCTAAGGTGAGGATGGATAACCCTTGATATGTGCCTGTAATACTGTGTGTGCTTTGTTGTTTGATTGAACTGCTGGGATGATCATTGTTAGTTATTTGACTGCTATGGTTATTATTGTTGCTGTTGTTGGACTGTGTTGATGGTCTTGTGAATATTGTGAATAATGTTGAACTGTTAATTGTGAATAATTGGTGTTATGAAATGTTGATGGTTTAGTCTGTGGATTAACTTGTGATAATGGAAAGTTGAATAACTTGAGAAAATGAATATAGGAAATTGTGATGATATATATTATTGTTGGATATTTAATGATATGGATTTGTTGATGTTGGTTCTGTGTGTGATTCTTTGATATTGTTATGCTTGATTGAACTGCTGTGTTGACTGTTATTGGTTTCTTGATACTGTGTTGTGATTGATGTTGGATTATGAGTAATTGATGCTGTGAAACTGTTGATGGAGTGGTCTGTTGTATAACTTGAGTTAATAGGAAGATGGATAATTATTTGACTGTTATGGATAATTGGGAAAAAGAAAATGGAAATTGGAAGTTGATTTGAGATGATGATTTTATTGTCATGCGGAAAGTAGTGGTACGACTAGATGGTTAGAGGCTAGTTCTGTGGTGTCATGGCCGGTTGGTTTGGTTATTGGGGATGTTGATCCCCGTTTGATTTGGATATTGGGATGTTGATCCCGGATTGGTTTGTTATTGGGATGTTTATCCCGGGTTATGTTTGGCCTGGCATCCGGAATTAGTTAATAACCAGGTACGACCCTAGCTTGTCCAGTGACGGGGATCGGATATTAAAATTGGAAAAGTTAATGAGTGAGTCGTTTCTTCTGGTTTTGGGTTTGGGATGTCGATTCCTGTGGTTTGGTTTTGGAACGAATATGACTTAATTGTCAAGTGGTAAGTAGAGGTATGATAGGATGATTTGAGACTGTTTTGTGGTGGCCATGATCTGGGTTACTTGTGATGGGCATATTGATGCCGGTTTGATTGGGATGTTGATCCCTGAGATTTGTTATTGGGATGTTGATCCCGAGTTCTTTTTGATCTGGCACCAGGAACAGATTGATAACCTGGTACGACCCTAGCTTATCCGTGATGGGGCCCGGAAGATAAAATTAGTAATAATAATAAAATATTCTTTTGGTCTTGGCTCAGTCATGATTGAGTTGATTCTTGAGTTGTCTTTTGTTGGTATTTTCTTTGAAGTATTATGGTTGCCTGCATATCTCTGTTTATCCTTGGTTGGTGAGCACTTCGGAATCACCCCTCACCTGCGGGCTTTCATCCCGTAGGTTGGGTTATTTGTGGTTCAGGTATGATGCATTCCAGACAGGCTGCGACGTTATCCCTCGGGCAGGACTCGAATATATTAGATTGCATCAGGTTTTGCATATGGTGTCTTGAGATTATAATTGCTTCCGCTGTGCTATAATTTGGGTTCCCGGGTTTGGGTGATGTGTTTTGATGTTGGGCCGAAGGGCCAGATTTCTAAAGTTTATTTTGATTACATTGGGGCGTAGGGCCGGTTTCTCTGTTATATTCATTGATGTTATCTTTGGACCGTTGGGTCGTGTCTCGTATTGTATTTACTGTTGTACAATTCCGGCACGTGTTTACTGAGGCTGGTAAATATGGGTCGGGGCGTTTCATCTTCTGTATTGCCATGTTCAACCTTACAATGTAACAGCCCGGGTAAAAATTTGGATTTTTACCGGGACTGTAAAAGTCTTTTTACCGTGATTTACTGTTGAATTAATCTTGGGTAATTAATTCAAGGTAAATCGGGAGTCGTTTTTCGAAACCGAGAGTTTTCCCGCGCTCATGATTTTTCCGTGGATTTTTCGGGCCTAAGTTGGTATTTTTCGGGTTTCGGAATCTCTCGGTAAAATCACACCGGAAAATAACTAAGGGGGTATCAGTTATTTTCTGGTCCGGATCGGACTCGCTCCACAATGCAGGCAAGCTGCATTATTGGAGGTTGCAGCCGCCACCTCCTGTGTGCCCGTGACCCGTACACCCGTTACCTGCCTTTTCTCCTCTTCTCTTCTCGTGAACCCAACCACCACCGAGACCACACACACACTCGAGCCGCTCCTCTTCCCTTTTCTTTCCTTTCTTTTCTTTTTCTTTTCTTTTTTCCTCTTCTCTTCTTCTTCCCCCGCACCCGAGCCGCTAGCCCGAGACCACCCACAAACACCACCTCACGCTGCCGGCACCACCTGCACCACCCGAGCAGCTGCCACCTCCCGTCGCAACCGGTAGCCACCGTCGCCTTCCTCTCTTCTTTCTTCTCCTCCTGCCGTAGCCGAGCCGCTGCCTTCCTTGGACGAAGACGATGACGAGCAACCGCCTGCGACCGTCCCTTGCTCTTCCTCATTTACGCCGCTGCTGCCGTCGGACCCGCCATCCTCGCCGTCTTGCCGCCGCCGTTCCTACCCTGTCGCCTCGCTGCTGACGTCGCCATACCAAGCCACAGCGAGTCCGGGTTGCACCTCAACCAACCACACGACCCACTGCCACCATGACGTTGCCGCTTCCACGCCGCCTTGCGCCTCCTTCCCGTGCCGCGCGCCTCTGCCCCTGTGTCGCCGTGCCGTCGTCCTCCCTCCACGAACCCGTCACTACAACTCTCAAAGGTGAGCTGCCTAGAGGTTGAAGACAACCTGCTCATGGACATGCATGCATGGGCTAATATGAAGTGCATGTGGGCTTGGGTTTTGTTGGGTTTTAGTTTGGGTTGGTTGGGCTTGGGGTTTATGGTGGGCTTTGGTTTGGGTCTTGGCATGATGGGCTTGATGCTTTGGGTTTGGTTGGGCTGCTGTGTGTTGGGCTAGCTACGTGGGCCTGCCTGGGCTCTATGTAGTGGGCTGGGCAGCACTGTTCACGGCCCAATTCAAGTTAAAAAAAAACAAATAAATAAAATAATAATAGTAATAATAAAAATAAAATCTGATATATATGTATTTTTATGATTTATACTTAGAAAATTAAATCATGGAAGTATTTTGGGAAAATATAAGATATCGGAAATAATTAATATTTATGCATGCGGGAATAATTTGGGAAATATATATATGTATATATTAATAAATTCATATTTATTATCAGAAAATAAGTTTATATGGTTATACTTCTGGAAATGGAGTTTTCTAAGGATAATAATACTTGGAAATTATATTTTGGAAAGTATAATAAATTTTATGGAAATATTATGAAAAATATATACAAATGTTATAATTTCCAGAAAAATTACGGTAATTATTATTTTGGAAAAGTATATTATTTTATGAAAATGTTTTGATTTAATAGTTTTGGAAATATATTTTTTGTAACCTCGTGCATACGATATATTTTCGCAGTTTTGGCATCATAGCATACCGATTATGTGCATTTATGTGAGTATGTTGTTTTGTTGTATAGGTTCGGATATCGGGCAGTTTCCCGAGGAGCCGGTGTCAGACCGGTCATTGTTTCTGGAGTTGAGTAATCGGCCAAGGTGAGGATGGATTTCCTTCAATATGTGCCTGTATTACTCAGTTATCGTGTTTGTTGATTATTGCCCTGTTGGTTGCTACATTTGTGTGATTGTTGTCGGGATGTTTATCCCAGTATTTTGATTTGGTATTTTTGGGATGTTTATCCCTGTGTTGATTTTCTGTGTCTTTTGGTTCAAAGTATAAAATGGATTAATAATAAATTGTGATAAGGATGTCGATCCTTGGATTTTGGATACGGATGTCTATCCCGGTATTTTGGTTAGGGATGTCGATCCCTGTGACTTGGTTTTGATGATAGTATAATTGTCACGTGGTAAGTAGTGGTACGACTCGATGGTTTAAGACTGTTTCGTGGTGGCCTTGACCTGGGTTCTTGTGATAAGCATGTCTATGCTTGGGATGTCTATCCCGTGATTATTTTTGGGATGTCTATCCCTGGGTTCGTATTTTTGGGATGTCGATCCCTGGGTTCTCTGAATTTGGTCTGGCACCCGGAATGTGTTGATAACCAGGTTTGACCTTTAGCTTATCCGTGACGGGGCCCGGAAAGATAAAATTAGATAATTGGATTTTATTTGAGTCTTTTCGGTCTTGGACCGGTTTTGGGTCTTGTCCTTTGGTTTGACTGTTATGTTTAGACCTTGAGTATTTATAGTGTGCATATTGATTGTCTTTCCTTCGTCGGTGAGCACTTCGGACTCACCCCTCACCTGCGGGCTTTCATCCCGTAGGATGAGTTATTTGTGGTACAGGTTTGGTGCATTCCAGACAGGCTGCGGCGTCACCCCTTGGACAGGACTTGGATCCATAGTTTGCATCTATGTTGCATACAGTGTTTAGTGAGTTGTTAAGTCTTCCGCTGTGCATTTTATTGATATTATTGGGCCATTGGGCCGGATTTGTTATTTATGATGTTTCCTATTTTGGGCTGTTGGGCCCGGGTTTCAATTGTGTACACTGTATGCTTGGGCTTATTTTGGTTGGGTTGTCACAATTTCGGCACGTGTTTACTGTGTACGGTAAATACGGGTCGGGGCGTTTCATACAATCTGTTGTAACGTCACGCTTCTCCATTTCTTGTAGCATTGTCATCCCTAATCAATTTCCCATTACTATCATCTGCTTCTGCATCTAGTGGAGTAGCAATATTAATGAGGAGTATAAATGTAGGCTCACTAATCATAGGAAGCAATTTTATATTGATCTAATTTGACCTTTTTTTTTAGGAAATCTAATTTGACATTGTTAACAAATGTATTAACTATTTGTATTAATTTTAAAATGAAAAATTAAATGCATTAATTGGAAACAAAAATGGATAGCAATCAAGAAGGAAAGAGATTAAATAGATGACCAAGAAATAACTTGTTTACAAAATTTTAATTAAAAATTACAGCTATCTAAGTATATCGATCTTGCATGGTTTTCATTTAAATTAATTAATTAAATTAAATAGGTTAATTATTTCTAATGCTCTCTACTAATAAAATCTTCTCCCAAACATGGCCTACTACGCTAAAATAATGATTATATAAATAGGTTTAGGATGACATAATTAGGAATATTTATTTGCTTAATTCTGATTTATTACTCTTTATTTTGCCTTTATAAAATTTTTATATTCTTTTTACACTAATAACTAAATTCGATTTCTTAATTTATATATTTCACGAGACACTGAGAAGAGGCCCTGTTTTGCATTTATATTTAGTTTGGAACGAAAATAAATTGCATTGATTCTTTCCAAAACAATCATAACTTTCTAAATATAAAAATAATATAAATCAATATTATATAATAGATGAGAGGATTGGAAACCGTTGTTTATAAATTATAGTACCATCACAACATTATTTTTTATTTTGTTAGCTTTTAATGCCACATGTCATCTCCATGTAATGCCACTTGTCACCTTCTCATAATCCTAGGTGTCGAAATAGCAGAGCACCATAAGCAAAGACTCTGCTTATAATATAATTATAGTTATAGTATATTAGATTAGATTATATTAATCCCTCAAAGCTAGAATGTTGAATTAAATTCTATGTGTCTCATAAAAGATTTCCCACCAAATAGTTAAAAGTATCCTCTAATTCAGGAGATATCTTGTTCTTAATTACGGCACATATGGAAAATATCTCGTGGATAGATTTTTTTTTTTTGACAACTCTCGTCGGTAGATGGCTTTACGCCTTTATCATGCTTACTTGTCAAAACTAAGAAATATATACATGGACCTACGATTAAAAAAAAGAAAAATTGTTTGGAAAAGCATCAATACGACGCCACTTTAGCTCAAAACCTGTTTGAGGGATGACGCACCTTCTTCCTCAGGTTCAACTCCAAAACTTAGAAAGTCTAAATCCAAGCCAAAAACCCCCAAATCCAGTACTCAATCTATTTCCTTCTAATCCTTGAACTTCAATTCAGGGAAAAAAAAAAAGTAGAACGAAAATAGAGAAAGAATCAATTTCAACCTGCTTTGGTAAGCATTCAATCAATGCATCACTGTTTCGGTTATTTTTAGAAAAAATCAGCCGTTCTGTGTTTTACTCTGAAGAGTGAATTGAAAAAGAGATTTGTTTTTTTAAAAAAGGAAAGAATGTCGTGGCTAAGATCTGCTGTGAACAAGGCAGTAGAGGTAGGCAACAAGAACAACCTCACACGCGCCGTCAAGAACTACGCCGACACCGTCGTCCACCAAGCCGGACAAGCCGTCGCCGAGGGCGCCAAAATCTTCCAAGAGCGCATCGTAATCATCTCTTCACTCCTTTATCGTTAACCTTACATTTTCCAATCTACAACACATTTTGCAGGTTTATGTTCAATTATAATCTCTAATAACCGGCATTTTGTGGCGATTGGTTGACTTTGGCACGCTAGGGTTTTTCTTTTTGGTTAATTTACTAGTGGAGTGTTTGTTCTCAGGCGACACGTAATTACAGAAGCGTTAAGCAAACTATTAAGAGATTGGAGGAGGCTGCCGTCTCCTGTAGGGGTCCCGAGAGGGTTCTGTTGCTCAAGAGATGGTTGCTTGCGCTTACAGAGCTCGAAAAGTTGACGGCCAGTCCTCCAGAAGAGACAAACAAGCCGCCAGAGCAAACTATTCCAAGCGATGAAGCTCGAAAACAGCCTATGGTAATCATATCAACCAATGCTGCTGGTGGTTTTTGGATGCAATGGTGCAATTGTTGGGAGTACATTGTTAACATCATTATCTGATTATTTATCTCTGTTTTTTGATTTCGGCAATAGGTGTTGTATTATGACCCGGATATGGGTGGTGAACCGATGAACTTCCGCGATGTTTTTCTCCAGAGTCAGGCTCTCGAGGGAATAACATTGTCCATGGTATGGCAAAGTGATTTCAGCTATATTTTGTTGGCATTCTCAGTAATAAATTTATTCAATATAGATTATGATTTCTTTGCATATTTTTAATTCAACCAATGTTTTGCAAAATATTAAACTGGAACCGGCACTGGACATGCTTTTTCATCATTCTTGGTAAATATTTTGAGGAATTTGCGTTCAAGTTAAAGGGTTTCCTACTGGAGCCTAGGTGTAAGTCCTTTTAGCACTCATTATCTTTGAACACCAATGAAAACCTTATTAGCAGAATACCATGGATGAAAGATGTCAAATAGGTCAATTTTTCGTGGTAGTGGAGGTTAATGCGAGGTCAACTCTTTTGTATGATTCAGATTCTTGAAGCGCCGAGTGAGGAAGAAATTTCTTTGCTCTTGGTGTTGTTCAGGTGAGTTTGCTTGCTCTTGTCATAGTGGTTAACGCATAATGCACAGATCAAAACTTTGATATTTTGGCTCCTATTGGGGCTATTTCACATTTCTTCTTGTTTAGGAGACACAAAGTTTGTACACCATCCATGCCTTTTTTAATACTCCTCCAACTTCCAATATTTGGATGACATGTAGCCTGACTCTAACTGGAGTTACTTTGAGTACTTTGCACTTTGCAGGCTCTGTCTAAATGGAGGGAAAGAAGTTCATAATGCAATTGTGAGCAGCATACAGGACCTGGCTACAGCTTTTGCAAGCTACCAAGATGAAGTACTGGTGAGATACAAAGATTTCTGGCTGTTGCCAATTCATATAAATTTATATGCACTATCTTGTAGCATTGTTTTATTTAAGAGCTTCATAGAATTATAATTGGAGAAGTAGAATCAGTGATATTTTATAATTTATGATCCCCCATTATCGGTTGATGTATGCAATAAGGTATGGCCAGGAATATAAGTGCTATGGCTGCAAATAATGTCTGGATAAGGAACAAGATGGCCATGTTGGGTCGTATTTAGCTTGGTAGCAATGTAGTTTAAAAAACCACTGCTTTATATTTGCTGTTGATGGATTTCTCTCTAAATGCTTGAGATTTTCTTCCTTGTTTTTGCTTGAAAGTGAAGATCATTATTCTTTTTTCTGTTTTAAAATTTGCAGGTGAAGCGGGAGGAATTGCTTCAATTTGCACAAAAGGCTATCACAGGATTGAAAATCAATGTTGATCTTGGAAGGTGGTTGGCATTCATTCTTTTCCTCATTCTAGGCTGGTGGTTCAGAACTGTTTCCTGAGTTTTTGCATATGTTACCGTGTGTTTCAGTGGCCCCACCAAGTTTATTTCTCTGTTTGCAAGGATATCAGGATTAACTTTGCAGGAGAGACTGGTTCTATTATTGAATTGAGTTTAAGATTTGCAACTTTGAGTACCTGGCATTTTGCCCATATTAACCTACAAAGATGTACATCATCGTAATTGTTCCCACAAGATCATGATATTTTAATGTTCAATTGTCTGTGTACTGTCCTATATGCATTCTTTTTTCTTGCCAACTCTGTGGGAAACATAGATGGCTAGACAAATATCTCTTCTGTTGACCTGCTGGATGATAAAACTATTGGTGGATGTGGTTCTTTCATTCCATTATTGTTGCTATGATTTTCCCAGTTGGTTGATGGTCTTGGAAGCAAGAAATAGACTAAATTGTATCAGACGAAGGGTCTGTTAATATATTAGAATTAGTTCTTGTAGAAAACTGGTGCTTATAAAATTAGTGTGTTGCTTATGTTCCTGTTGATTGGCAAAGGGTCTATGCATGGTCTTAAGTTTTTTGAAGCATTAGAAGATTGTTCCATATTTTATTCTTATGATGAAGTGGAGCATCACTGTCAATGGGTCTTTCTTACCTTGCTTTGATGTACTCTGTTCACACTATACAGACTAGATGCTGATGCCATGAAACTGAAAAGCAAACTTGATGAAATGAATGGTTCTGAGAAGTCTTCTAGTGGAGGTCAGGGGAAAGTGCCTGATGAACCAACAAAAGCAAGTTTAGAGGTGAGCTAGAATATTACAAGTATTTCCCAACTTTTCTGCAATCTGAACATGTTGGTAACTCGCTGACAGTACTGTTAGTTGTATTTATTTTTTCATTTGGTGCATGCAAATGTTGCTCATTTAATTCTTGTCAGCTTAGAAGTTTCTGTGAAATGAGACTTTGATCAGGAAAATGAGGTCTTTTCCATACTAATGCTGAGCCATCCAGAATGTTGATATTGTCTGTGATACAATGCAAGTAGTGCAATATGAATGATGGAACTTGTTAGCTCCTGCTCAATATTGTTTATTCTAATCGTATCCGGTATTGTTATGCATGTTGTGTCTCCCTTTTGTGGCCATCACTTTCTCAAGATATTGGGAGGGGTTTGTCACAGTAATGTGCAATCCTAGAAACTTGTAAGAAAGGACAGAAGCAATATAAGTTGGTGTTTCCTGTTTTTGTAGGCTCTGAAAGAAGCACTTGCGAGGATTCGGATTTCTTCCAGATTAGAAGAGATTTTACTGAGAAAGAAAAATTTAAGCTTTGGAGACTCTCCAGAGGTTCATGCTCAAAAGGTATGCCGTATTCCAGCTGAAGGAAGGGACTCTTTGTGTTTTTCAGCTTTAGTTATCTATTAGACGTATAATTTTGTTGACGATTTTTGCTCTACGAATTTGTCTATATGTCATGCATGCTATTTGGTCGACAGAGGCTAAAGGCATTTAAAGGTGCATTTCACATTCACTTTTTTGTACATAAGACAATAAGACATGTCAAACCAGAGAGAGAGAGGGTGAATTATACTGATGATTGTTGGATTTTCGTTTTCATCATAAGTTTTCTTTTAGCGAAAACCCATCTGCTCAAATGGTGACACTGATCAATTAATTATAATGATGATTTTAATTAAGAACCTCTATGTGAAGGTACAGGTTTCTTGCTGTTGCAGTTTCAAATGAAGTCTATTCTTCCCACATGCTAAAGTGACGTTGATTTCTGTGGAAAGTGCTCTAGTTGCTACGTATGTATATGGAAATTTCAACAAAATCATCAATTCCCTCTCTGTTAAATGTAACACAATCTAAGAGGGTCTTATGCATAGTGTGGGATCTGTTTCAAATGCTTGGAAATGGTCTTTTAGTTTTATTTTACCTTTTGTTTCATGCTTCTGTTAGCATGTGCTACCTGCACTTTCACTTGGAAAGCATTTTTTATCATTTGATTTGCTGGAATGTGGCTCAAGATGAGGCCTTGATGTTGCAACTCATTGGGCCCCTATTCTGATTTGATTCTGGTACTTCTGTTCTTTGCTTGTTTATTCATCTGTGCTACTTAAGTTGTGATGGAGGGGTCTGCTTGCCTTTTTGTCATCTTTGGACTTGGACTGTGCTACCTTTGATTGGAGTCCAAAATCATTTATGACCTCTTATTGATTTTAATTTCAATTAGGAAAAGCTTGCTCGAACGCTGCTAATTGTTGGTAGTGTAATTTTGCTTGCATGAGCAGATTGACAAGTTGAAAATTTTATCAGAATCTCTTGCTAGCTCTGCGACAAAAGCTGAAAAACGTATCTTGGATCACAGGTATCCATTTCAAATTAAGTTGTTTATGCTGTAACTGAGCTGTTTCCATGTCCCCAAAACACTACAAGCAGGCAGTAACAACTATTCTATTCTTTCCGTAGAACATCTATTTTCTTCTCTCTTCTTAGTTCTGGAAATATAGAGGTTTTCATGTCAAAGCTCTCTCTGAGTCTAATAATTTGCTCAGAAAGTGTTCCTCCAAGGCAAATAACTATCAAGAATAGGCAAAAGATATGTTGAGATGCATGAAATTCCACTCTTCCCCTTAAACCACTTAGTGGTATTTTATACTGATTCAAGAGTTTTGACTATAAAGTCTCCTGTAAGTACACAAAGTGGACCTGTCAGTCATGTTTTTGTGACTGGGATTCTCTACATAACGACTACAGATGAGGATTGTTAGATAATGACATCATGGGGCACACTTATAGGGAAAAAAAAGACAGTCTCCACCTGTGATGTCATTGGCTTTTACTGCTGCTGTGGTTAGGACAAATGCTTGATTGTATATGCGATTAAAAACTTTTGGAGGTCCTCATGCCTGAAAGGCACAGATGTGGTCGTTAAAATGGGTAGTTTTTTTTCCCCAAGTAATACTATGGAGCACCTTCAAAAGTTTATTTTAATTGTTCCTTTTGTCAAATTATGAAGCAGTAAGATGAATGTCAACTTTAGCCTGTTTGGTGTCTAGTGCTTCTGCTGAAAAATTCTCTTCATTATGATTCAAATTGTTTTGTAATGTGAAGAAAATAACCTCTTAGGAATAATAAATGTCATTTGCAAACCACCACTGTATATCCATGATCACTAGTGACTATGTGCTTTCAGGAGTTTTGATCCAATGATTGGTTTTACCCACTCGTCCCTCATGTTTTTATAGATTGCAAAAAGAAGAGGCACTGAAAGTTCGTGTTGCCAAAGCGGATGAATCTAGTGGAAAAGAAAAGGTAATGTGCTCAATAGGTGACGTTTCTTCTATTACTTGCAGAAAATTGAGAAAGAGTTTTATTATATTCTTAACTGAAGTATGCAAGACAAACTTTGGTAGAAAATGGTTTGTTGTCTTTAAGATGGTTGGCGTTTTCTCTTTCTCTTCTACATTGGTTTTTATCACCATATGAGTTGATTCTTTTGTTGGATGGTCATTTTCCCGACTGCTCCATGGATTTGATATGATTGACAGTTAGGAAACCATTTCCCGCAATCTTTTCATCCTTGGTGCTATTTAGGGAAGAAGAATTGATTGTTTTGTTCAAAATTGATATGAAGACATCATGTTTTCTAGTTCCGTATGAAACCCTATTTTGTTTCATGCAGCAATATACTGGTATCTTTCAGTAGTTATACTATAAAGGGATACTAAGGTATTTGCTGCAAGAAATGTTTTTATTACCAATTGTAGATTGCTTCGTTGCTATGATGTTTTTTACACATTGTATGTTTATGAAACCCAGGTATGCTATGAGTGTCATAACCATAACCATGTTTGGTGCTCGCTTGGATTGGAAGGAATTTTTATTGTCCCGTTTCTATCATTTCTCTCCAGGAAATAACAGCTGAAATTGCTGTATACGAAAGAAAAAGAGATGAACTTGAAGCTGAACTGAAAAAGGTTCTGTTTCTTTCTTTGTCTCAATATTGTGTCTTTGTTTTGTTGAAACGTGGTTCTGATGCCATTTTCAGTTTGACTTTGGTTTCTTTCCTACGTATGAAAGATTAATTACCTCTACCTTGTGTGTGGTACTGTAACTTTCAGTTTCAGTCTAGACCTTCAGCTACAAAATTTTGGGTTTGATGATATCTTTCAAAATAGCAGCCATCTAGCATTATGCATAAGAAGATTAGAAACCATCATCTATGCAGGATAGCGGATCTGAACAATGGAAATTATAGAAAAATAAAAATGTTTTGAGAACCATTGTCATCCACCTTGTTCTGATATTGGCATGTGAAAGTGGAAATACCAGACCTTGTCACTTTCTCCTGTACTAATGGTGCTGCTTTGGAAAATGTTACTCAACAGAACGGGTCTTTCAGTGATGATGTATTCATAAAGAAGAAAGGAAAAAAAGCTATGACTAATTTGCATGGTCTTCCCTAGCTTATCTTCTGATTCTACAGCTGGCATTGTTGCAGAACTATGAGTCCATCGGAAGTTGTTTTTACTATAGTGTCTGCGTTGATACACTTTTATCCTTTTTGTATTTGTCACTAAATTGTTGTGCTTGGCGTTTTTCTTGCGTGGAAAGCTAAAGGATTGTACCTGTCATACTGTGGCATATGCTGTGATAGAGAGTTTCCCTAAAATCATTTCTGTGATAGGGCTGGGATAACATTTTTATATTGTTAGTTTGCAGTTTCTTGGAGTTTGAACTAACTTTTGTTGATTATGGTCCTTATTCCATTTTGTTTCTAGTCAAACTGAAGTAAAATGTACCAGGGTTGGGAACATCGTTTGTTAAGTTCACATTTCTTTGTGGTTGTCCATCCATTCACATTGAGAGAGTTCTCCACGTGATGTAGGTTAATATCTCCTTGGCGGCTGCAAATGCACGCCTTCGCAATGCCATTGAAGAAAGGGACCAGTTTGAGGAAGCGAACAATAAAATTATTGAGCATTTGAAAGCAAAGGTTTGAATAATTGCTTCTGGTGTCCGCCTATGATAGGGCTTGTCAGTTACAGCATATATTACGGGAACTTTGCTCCTTGTTACCATTTTCATTATGTGTTTATAGGAAGATGAGCTTTCAAAATCAATTGATGCAAGCAAGGTGGAAGCAGATGTTATTAGCACATGGATCAATTTTCTGGAAGATACTTGGGTTCTTCAGCGTTCTTACACAGAATACAAGGAGAAGAAAGTCAAGTAAGCATTTTAATCTTGCAAACTGAGGGTATCTCTGTTTGGTTTGTTGAATAATCCTTTTCTTGCATGGTTCTGCAGTTCCTGTTTTAGAACGGAATTCCATTTTATCAATTATCTCAAACCATCATCCATTAATACATTTGCATATTGTCATTTCAAGTGATGAGTTGGAGAGACATGAAGAGTATTTTGCAAACTTGGCCATAAGCTTACTCTCAGATTACAAGGTATATTCTTTCTATAAAATACCATTCTTTTAACGCGTTATGTTGCTATTGTATATCTAAATTGAAAAAATTACCCCTTCTCTTTCCTCTGTATCTTTGAAGAATTTACAAATGCAAACTGTGACTATAAGTTGGTTCTGTGTTGCAAGCTCTTACTCCAGTTTCACTATAGTCTCCTCAACAATTATTCTTATGCACTAGAGCACTTCAAGATTCATTCTTAACTACAATTCTTAGGATGGCAAAAGATAATACTCAAGGACTCCATCCAATCATAATTCTTGTTCTGCCTGTACATTTGTAGAAGATAATATCATATGAAGTGCCTTTTTATGAAGTATGAAACTCTTTTTTAGTATGAGCCATCCCTTGCACTCTGTTTGATTTCTTACTGAGGTCAGAGTAAATCTATCTCAATCAACTTAAAGCTGCATGCCATTGTTGAAGTAAAGATGATACAAAAACTGTAACTTGGTGCTCTTATACTATTCCAATATTAAGGGTTTTGCTCTTCACATTCACTCGTACAAATGTGTTTGTGATACTTGATTTTAAGATGACTTGTGTCTTTGTGCAGAAAAAATTGGAGCCTTCTATAACCCTCATTGCGAAATTTGTGGAGAACCTGAACATTTTAAGCAAACGGTAACATATGCCTCTGTAGCACCTGGTTTTATTACAAGCCCTGGTCTGCTTGTCAAACTTTTGTTAACTGTTAAAACAGGTCAGAGGAAGCTAATCCAGGCAGTGACGATTCCAAAGTATTAAACCCAAAGAAAAATCTTGAGGAGGAATATTTGGATCATGAAGCTGAGGTACATGGTCTTTTCATGAGTTTGAGTTCTACTATGCAAATAACAGATTTATGTGTTATAGTCTGTTTACCATTTAAGTGGTATTATTCTCCTCTGATTCTTTAAACTTTTTCCTTTTTAACTTTGATTTTCTTTTAGCCAAATTGTTACATATATGAAGTCAACGATGCAAATTTTTCTTATATTAGTAAAGTTTTGGACAAACTTACGTGAATGAGGCAGCTTGTGTAAGCAAATTCTCTCTGCCTTACGTTCACACCTTGTCTCTTCGCTATTTATGTTTTCAAACTATCAATAAACTTTGGATAACACACTAATTCTCGTGATGGTTTTGCGGGTCAGTCCTTATGTATGGTTGTTCACTGATGTGCATTTATACAGTTTTTCTGATTCATGTCTCCATGCATGTGTGCTGATGTAATGAGAAACAAAGAATGATAATACTATTCCAACTTTTATTGGCGCAGATAGTAACCACCTTCAGTGTAGTGGATAACATGAGGGAGCAGTTTTATGCTCACCATGGGGCAATTGCTAGGTAGGGGTTTGATTTCTTCTTCTTTGGTCATTCATTTTCGGTTAGTTACATTTTGCTATTCTCTTTTCCAGAAAAGGTGATGCAAGGATTAAAGAGCTATTTGATGATATCGAGAAGTTAAGAGCTCAATTTGAATCCATTGAAAGACCCCGTTTAGAATTGGAGACTCCATCCGCTGAGCTAGAAACTCCATCTGAGAAGCTGTTGGAAACTGCATCTCATCCATCAGAACAGGATTCTAACACTAAAAAACCTGCATCAGCAGAACCTCCCGAGGCATCATCAGTGGAGGTGGAGCATGGGCTTGACCCTGTGGCAGAATTAGCAAAGCTGGAGTCAGAGTTTGGAAAAGATGGTCGAGACTATTCAACCGAGGAGATTGGTGACTGGGAATTTGATGAGCTTGAAAGAGAATTGAGGTCCAGCTAGCGATGGTGATTGCTGTAATGAAATTGTACTCGAACTACTAAATGTGATACTGATACAAAACTGTCCGAACTCTCCAAAAGCTGAATTTTAGATCACAAGCTTTTAGGTGTAACTTATAACACTGGACGAAGTGGAAATTCGTTCATTTCTCTGTAAATTCCGAAAAGTGTATGCTGTAACATTTGTGGAAAAACAATAAAAATATCTGTCTGCGTGGTATACTCTCATATAAATGATGAAGCGTTCTTTTATACAAGGTACAGGATTTGCCAAATCATAGTTTCCCTTTAACTAATGCGGCCCTGTTCTCTCGCCGTGTTGCTTCTATGCTCCAAATCTGGTGGGACTATATGATTCTGAAGGCGACCTTTCATGCTTCCTTGCAAAGGGATTGCACACCAAAGCAG
The DNA here is from genome assembly GCA_028386065.3 of Turnera subulata. Lineage (NCBI taxonomy): Eukaryota > Viridiplantae > Streptophyta > Magnoliopsida > Malpighiales > Passifloraceae > Turnera > Turnera subulata. The sequence continues at coordinate 160,388 of JAKUCV010007141.1, forward strand.
AGAATGTGGGCCGTTTCTAGTTCCTTACAAGCAAAAAATTGGACTATCCACCATTGTATTATCAAAAGGTTTACTGATCTGAAGTTGGGATTTGTTTTACCTTTGAAGAGCACCATCATTGCACTGGGCCGCCTTTGTTTTCAGTACCAGAGTACAGAAGATAGTGGATTACTATCCTCCCGTCACCCATGACTTCTTAAAAGGACCCATGACTTCTTAAAAGGCAGTCATTAAAATGACTATTTAGAGGGATTTGCTGACAACTGTGTAGTTACTGTTGCAACTTCGACTTTTGAGTGGTGCTGGTGGGATACCCGGCAAATGGAACCCATTTAGTTGAAATAGTGTGGTTCTACATGTCGATCCTGAAAGAATGAAAGAAACCTCGCATCCTGATTTTCTGGTTTGTGGGTCATTTGGATTGTATATATCTATGGCTATAGTTCTCTGCTTTTAACTTTTTGCGTCCCCGCAGAATCCAATTTCATTACTAGAACCGAAGAGAAGCGATATGATATGTCAAGAGAATTATAATGCTTTTTAAGTATGACACATATGTGTCAACCCTAATCCTGAGACACATTACTAGTGGTGTTTTGGATGCCTTGTCAAGTTCAGTATTGCTATTTAGCACTACATAAACAAGTTCATCCGTATTGACATGACATTTGATAGTAGGTATTTGTTTATTTATTCCCCTAATTTCACATGAAAAGCCACTAGAAAATTTCAGGGCCATCAAGGTAATGATGCATTTCTATCATCCAACTATTGCACTTCCCGTTTCTCCACCCATCTTGGGAGGACAGGATACTCCCTCTCTTGACAAACATTGTTATGATGGTGGCTTATTGTTTATATATATGGCAAGAACTTAATGGAAGAAAGTTTAGAACTCATTGCACTAACATTATTCTTCTTCCGGAAAATTTTAAGACTACCAACATGATATTCCTTAAATTGGTAAAATGCAATTGATCTAGGTGCAATCTAAGGATTTGTCAATTATTCATAAAATGATGAGATATTTTATTCTCCAATCAAACTTTGCAGGCCAGCATCATTAATGGATTGAATAGGCTAACAGCTTGTTCGTGACAATACACATGATGGTACCTTGAATTTGGCTAAAAAGGCTTGAAAGAACTAGCTAAGCATAGTAGTTAGATGTATTATTTTTAGAGCTTTGTTTCAAAAACATAACAGCTGTAACAAACTCCTTGGGTTATGAGGAATGTCTCCCTCCTTTGCCCTTTTTAGTCGTTAAAATTCTTTTTGTTCAAGTTAGAACTGAAGTTAAAAAAACAAAGAGGAAAGATGTAAAAGAGAATCATCAATGTAGGGACTACAGTTCTAAAAGGCTAGACAAAACAAAAGTCTCGAGCTCTACATGCATTCCATCCACAATTTCCTTCCTCTCCACCATCAAATGTCGGACCATGCTGAGCTTTTTTCCTAGGAGAGGTCAAAAACTCCTCTTGTTCTCAAGAAATCTTGAAAGTCTTATGCCATCTTAATGCAACTAAACAAAAAGCTAATTAAAAACTACTATACGATAAGGAAAGAAAAAGATGATGAAAAGAATAAAACACAAAAAGTTGCACACGTATCCAATGATCGTATGGAGATGCCATGAGAAAGTTGTGAGTTTTGAGGCAAAACAGTAGGAATTTTTCCAATAAGAACAAAGTGAAAAGACAAACCAGGAATCCAGTAAAAGTAGTAAAACAAGGTAAAGTGGTTCTTTAACATACATATTTTATATATTAAACAAGTTTGGGAGGTGCTTTTCATGTTTATTTTAGTTAGTTGCGGGGCACAGGAAGAGAAATCTATGCATTGTTTTATGATCAGGAGGAGCATTATTAGAAAATGACACTGGGTGCTTTTTTGAATGCGAATTTGCTTCAAAAGGAGCTTGTCTAAACAGAAAGAAACAAAAACATATATTATAAGATATATTTTTAAGCATGCATTTGATTTATTGCTGAGAAACGAATTCCTCAATAAAATAGAAAAATGCCATCAGGATTCGGGTTGTAGGGCTTGTATCAGTAATCTATAAATATTGAATAAGTTTTTTTGATATTCCCTTTGGTAAAGAGTAAAGAGAAACATGTATAGACTCTACAATCAATCTCGATCAATCTTTTTAGTCCCATTTATAATTTATAATCAGCCAAGGGTATTAAATATTTGCTCCACTAGCTAGGGTCACTAGATTGGCTTGGTTCCAACAACTAAACTAAGTATGAGTGACGTCAAAGTTGCCCAGTTCTTGCTTGGAAGGAATGGAATATGATCAATCACACTATCACAGGAGGGTCTAAAATAAAAGTAAACACCTGTGCAGAAGCTTAACAACAGTAATCAATTTCAATGATTCGTTTTAAATAGAAAATACAAAGAGTTGTTCTTTTGAAATGATAAAAATTTCCCGAGTGCTAGTCTATACTATCATTTTTTTTCTCTTCATTTACATATGCCTACTTTTTATGGGATCTGTCAGTTTAAATCATTAGGTGATATTCAGAATTATCTACAATGCTCAAATTTCAACAACCAACCAACTAAAATTTGACAAATTCTTCAAACTTGGAATTTCCTAATCCTGATGCCTGCCAATACTTCATATAGAATAGACTTTATAGAAAGTAAACGAAAAAAGCCAAAGACCTGCCACCTCTTACAATACTATGTGATGTGAAACAAGAGAAGAAGAAAAAGAATAATTGAAAAAGAAAGGCAAACAAACTGGTCACTGCTGCTGGACCATTAAGGGATCCTGCACATAATGCTTTGAATTTTATATTTGGAAGCATTAGAAAAAAATTTTCCAAAATTTGACGTTTGTCTACAGTTCATATCTTTTCATGAATAGCATCATTTCTTGCTTTTAAATGGTGCACTTCCCTTCATTTGCCCCCGTCAACAAGCTCAGCTCCTCCCATTAATTATTCACCACCATATACAAAGAAAAACACACTCATTCCCTTTGAGAGATAGACAAGAAAACCTTGAAAGTACAGTGAGTTGCAGAAAATGGCAGTGAACTTTCTGTCATATGACCATGCAGATGATGACTACATTGACATGGAGGTTAGCTCATTTTCTAACTTCTTCTGCCACTCCAAAAACTCTCCTCAACACCCTAGAGAGTTTGAGTTCCAAATGTCTTCAGGTCCACTTGAAAAAGATCACAACACTTCCCCAGCTGATGAGCTCTTCTACAAAGGAAAGCTCCTCCCTCTTCACCTCCCTCCACGTCTGCAAATGGTTGAAAAACTCCTAGAAAGCTCCACATCCGTCTACCATACTAGAAACAACACCACCTTTGAAGAATACTATAGCACCCCACTAATGACAACTACAGCAACAACGCCAACAGCAACCAGTACCCCATTCGAATCCTGCAACATTTCACCTTCTGAATCTTGTCGTGTTAGTAGAGAACTAAACCCGGAAGAGTACTTGTTCGAGTACTCTTCTGAAGTCAGTGGCTTCATTGGTGAGAATCCAAAGAAGTCCTGGACTAAAAAGCTTAAGCTGATCAAGCAATCCTCGCTTGGTTCGAAGCTGAAGGCTTCCCGGGCTTATCTCAAGTCTTTGTTTGGTAAGTCTGGTTGCTCGGATGATTCCTGCACAGCGGCTGCAAAAGTTGCAGATGAAGTAACAGTTTCAAGAGCCAATAGAGAGTTGTCCTTGAGCAGATACGCCAAGTCAGAAAAGAAGGCTCCCTTTGGGCAATTCCAGAATGACAGATACCGAATGTCAACAACTGCAATGAGAAATGTAAACAAACAGAAAACAACAGAGGATGGAAGTGGCCGGCTGCACAGGAGATCATTCTCAATGGCTATCAAACGGCATTCAACAGTCAACAAGTCTTCTTCTTCTTCTACACCATCATCCACATCATCTTCTGACTCTTCCTCTTCCTCATTAAGTTCAGCTCTTTCGCATGGGCTGCCATTCCTCAGGAGAAGCAGTAGCTCAAGAACTGAGATAGAGAATCCAATTCAAGGAGCTATTGCACACTGCAAGCAGTCTCAGCAGCCGTTCCATCCACGAAAGACTGTAACCGAAGTTGGGTTTTGCTCATTGTCTGCTTCCAAACTGGCTATTTGTGAAGAACAAGAACGACCAGAACTGTGCAGAGGCTGAGCTTCCCCAGGAAAAAAATGAAAAATTATCTCTAAGCTTAGATAGTTTCCAGAGTGTTCCTTCAGCTTCTTGTTCTATTTTGGTATATGCAGTTCAGTTCAGGAGCAAAGGAATTTTTCATGGTTTCTGTACTTACTGTTAAATCACCATTTTGTGTAAGTTTTTGGAAATGTTCAATTGATATATGTTTATTACTCCAACCAATGTGTATCCTCATGGTGAATCTTCAGACTGTAAGGTTGCATGTATTCAACTTGAGTTTCTTGATATCTGCTGCCTTACATCCATTTTTGTCATTTTCAACCATGTCCTACGTACATCCATCTATTGAATGCATAAAAATAATTTTGCACTGCAACATATGATTATTCCAATTATTCAAGAGGTATCTTTGGTATCATATATGTAAATCATTGCACAGAACTTCTGCTTCAAATCATTTATTTTAAAATCTTCCCCATGTTCATTTAGCCAGCAAACTCACTCTTTTACGCATAAGAAGTAAGGGCAATGATGCTTGTTCAGCGTTTTGGTGAAGCAAGATATAAAAGGAAGCAAGCATAAGAACAATCTGATATTAATTAGCTTATCTTTCTTTCATGATGTCAAACAATGTTGCAAGTTTCCGTATGTTTCAGGTGTACAATAAATCTTAAGAATCTGATACCAATAAAGGCATTGAATGCATATCTTCTCAGTGAATAGATGCTACATCTATGGCTCTTTTGAGGCTCTAGGTAGCTACCTGATATATTAAATATCATGTCATGTGGGTCAGTTCCCAGGCATTTTCCTGACTATACAGAGAGAGAAAACATTTGGTTACACAATATGATCTTCCATGAAGTGACAAATCGCACTCTGGAGCACCATGTAAAAGGACATAAAGTAACTTACATTCTAATGAACCATGAATGTGAAGATTTGTACTGATGCAGTTCAATCATTTCCCCAGTTGGCCAGTTTTGATTGTTAATATCATCGGTGAAACCTTCTTTTTTTGAATGTTACCTATAATTAGATGATTATAGAATCACTCGAGAGATATTATTGGATAAAAGCCTTAAAACTATCCACTGTTCCAATGATGAAATGAAAGAAAAAAGAAAAAGCTGCCTCATTGCTTAGATGTAAAGTATAGAGCAAGAAATGTTACATTAATTTAAGTCGTCATCATTTTGTAAAGCCTCAGGTGTTTTATCTAAAGTATATAAAATTAAAAAAGTTAAGAAATTAGGCAGAGATAAACATCATTATGTTCCACCAATGATAGGGTAACAGATGTAATCATGATTTGGAATGAATGTCACACTTGTCTGGCTCTCAATAAAATCTAAGAGGCAGCAACCCTGCATTGAATATATAAACAAGGAAAATTGATTCCTGGACATAAAAGGAACGTGCTTTCTTTCAGATGGATTAATAATATAAAGCTTATCGAGATTGAGTTAAAAATTTTAAACAGCAGCGAACTGAAAGGAAGAGAAAATCTACAGGGTGCAGACAAGAAGCTTTTCAGGTGACTCATTTCTCATTCTTTTAATTTTCTTAGTGGGTAACTAAACCTTAAACTAGTGAACATGTCAGCCAAAAATTTGACAGGATTGGAGCTAAAGGAAGAAGTGGAAAGTCTACTACTTGTTGAGCACTGAGGGGTACCAGTAAGCATATATATAACAAGAACGTCCTTTTCCAAACAACCTTCCATGATTCACTAGAAAGAGAAGTAATGGTTGCAAACGTACCTGCCGCAGAAAATTAAATCAATATATTCTTTTCTAACTCAAGTTTCTTGATTGGCCTAAAAGTTATACAGAGAACTATGGTTAATTATATAATGAAAATGTATAACTGTGGACTTGGTGCTTTCTCTTACTGTAGTAGCTCATATTTAATTTGGCATTTACTTTTAGGTGATTTTAAGCTAACTTCCCAATGACAAAAGTTAAGCTTAATGTATTTTCCTGATAGTTTAGTGAATATAAAATTGGACCTGCCGGCTCTGTGTGAAAGTTGCAGATAGATACAAGTATTTGTCACTTTTCCAGGTCCCTTGACGAAGTCAGATACAATGAACTATAGCAGACGGTTCCGATTCATTTAAGCCTTAACAGATGAGTCAAATTTTGTTCTTCTGCTTCTACAAATTTCCAGCACGAAACCCAGTATCTGATGTTGGTATTCTGCAGGGCTGTTTTGGTACACTATTTACCGAATCTGAACTTTAACAGGATTCCAGTTAATGAAACAAGTAGAAAGGTTACTTCTTGTTCTTGATCACTAGCGGGCACCAGTAAGCATATAACAAGAACGTCCTTTTCCAACCAACTTGCATGATTCACTAGAAAGAGAAAAGAAATGGTAGCCTTACCTAGCTGATATATAAAATTAAATCAATATGTTCTTCTGGGGTGCTAAATGGTTGACAAAGAACTACTGTTAGATATTGAAGATGTGTAACTATGCACTTGTACTTTATGTTCATAATTGATTTAGCATTTAAGTGGGTTGTTATCAACTAATTTCCCAGTATTAGTATGTTGGTGAAACTTGTGCTTGTATGCTTTCCTGATGGTTTGTACAATAAAAAATTCAACCTGCCGGCTATGTGCCAAAGTTCCAAATGGGTTTGGTTTTGCAGTTTGTTCATTCTGCCTAACCCACCCAGGTTCAAGTTTTACTGGGAAGTCATCTCTTTAAACTTGTGTTTGCCATTAAAAAAAATCTCTAAAACATCAACGTTTCTCATGCTGCTACCACAGCGTTCCTGCAATGTGTTATCATTTGCACACTTATTAGCTAGCTTAAACTTATGAAATCCTGGATTTATTATGGTTGCAAAAAATTATATTGTGCCTTAGCAGAGATTTCTTAGTGTAAGCACCCGACAGCCTAATCAATATCAGGATGATAACTGCAATAACCCCCTCGAAGAGTTAAGAACAAATATTTTCTTTGATGACAATATATACACATGAGAATCTGAAACATTTACACCTGCATTCTCAAAGAATATTTGAATATCTTGCAAATAATGATGCCAATTGCAGTTTGAATCTGTCTATATAATCTTGAAAGTATTGTCATGTTCTGTTTATATAGGAAGAGAGAAACGGATTTAAGGGTCAATGGGAGCTCAATTGTGAGAGCAGTTCAGTAATGTGTACAATGGTTGGGTATGTTTTAATTAGTAGTAATCAACAACCTACACATGCACTCGGGATTGTTGTTCAGGACATTTCAAACAAAGATGATCCTATGGCATTTTCCTCCCAGAGGATAAAAGAACTGGAGGACTCTGCAATCTTCTTTTTTCCAAATAATTACCATTTAAAGAGAGACATTAGGCAACTGTACTCATCTTTGCTGCACTCTTGTAGGAAATCCTATGTGGATAACGTGCAGTTGTTCTTCCTTTAAAAGAAGAGAAGCGATGGCAAATCAATCTGGTGGAGCAGAAATTTATCGGATTTAGTTGCACTGAGGGAATGCATATCTTACAGTTTTCTCGTGAAGGACGAAACTAACCTCCAAATAAGGCATTTTGTGACAATATGCATTACAAAAGACATCGCCTGTGTTGGGAAAGAGACCTTTCCGTTTCTATCAAAATGAATACAATGTATAATCTGCATACAGTGCTCCACACATGCACACCACATTTGATTTCAGTCTTTCCCTTAAAAGTAAAAATGCTTATCAAGAAAATGACTAGACTAGACTATTCCATGATTGGCCAACATTCAAAATGGTTTCCCCTCTCGTTTTTGTGTTTAGCCTGAAGATACATTCTCAGAGTCCAATTGTCCGTCAAAATTCCCTTGTTTGCAGAATGCCCTTTCATTCTTTGCACAACATATATAACCTGTAGAAGTTGTTCTTTGCATCACCGTCCTCTCACCAACCTTTTTGTCCCATTCCCTTGTTCTGTATATTTCATAACAAGTAAAAGAAATGGCAGGAAATGCTCCAAAATCCTGTGACTGCGGATGGTTAAGGGTACTACAGGACTACTAATTAACTATTGCATATTCCTATTTGTTCAGAGTCAAAGTTCTGCATATTCTTCATGCTTACAAAACAAGAGTTTGCCTCTTTCAGGCCCAATGTGATGAAATGAAGAGTAAGATCAAGCGCCTCGAACAAGACATCGAACACTTAAAGAAATTGGTGTAAGAAAGAAAAGAATGCACCTTCTGTTTATCTGCCAAACTGCTGCTAGCTGTTGTTCATGATTTGTCCCATTTCAAGTTTTTCTTACTTCAGGAACTTTTTCTTTCTGATTAGTGGAAGTCCACTGGAAGTTGGGCAGAGAAAGAACAAGGTAAGGTAACTGCTTACTTTATCATGTAAGTTTACACTTCTCAGTTTCTAGGTTTGAAAATTCCTATATATAGTAACAGAAACATTGATATGCTGATCTCTTATGATATACAGCAGTGGAGGATGGCATTACTATGGCAAAGGCAGAGCCGGTCAATGAGCATGCATGACGGGTCTTCAAAGAATTCCCCATTGGTTCCTTCCATGTTCAAATAATCTCTTATTCTGTTCCAGCAATAGATTTATTACAGCTCCATCCATTGTAACAGAAACCTTATATTCTCAGGCCTGCTTATAATTGATTTTCATTCTTTAATGTTAGGGTCAACTCACGCTGGTAGGATGTAATGGAATCGAATGGAATGTGGGATGGCATAATCTCTATGTGAGGCGACAAGAAATCCATAAATTATCCCAATGCAAGTCATCTTATACCGCAACTCCAACCGCAAGACTTATTTCTTGTGCCGTGCACATGGGTTAAACCTTCAAGATGTTCTTAAATAACCAGATTCTGTCATGATCTAGTAGTAGTTTAATGCCTCATATTTGCTAATCTATGATTTCACGTTCAAACGATCCTATGATTGTCTTATTTTGATGATGGACCATAGCACAGGACTATATATTTTTTTTATACTTACTAGTCTCGGAGGTGAAAAATCGAACTCGAAACACTATTGCAAGATTTGAAAGAATATCGATCCACATCAACACATAGGAATGTCGCTTTTTCTTTACTAATCTGAAAAAAAAGGACACTTTTAAAAATTATATAATGTGATATTGTATATAAAGAAAGCCAAACTATTTAAAATTGCAATACCCCAAGTAAATTGATTTAATTTGCATTTAAAAGGAAAAAAAGTCCATACAAGAATTTAATAATGGTGGGTAAACTCTAGTGAGATTATGAAGGAAGGAATTGAACAAAAGAGGAACAAGGAAAATGCAACAAGGAAATTACAGAATAGAAAAGGTGGAAAGTTTTAATACTATATTATTAAGTCTAATTATTGTTATCATGGGGGCTTAGCCCAAAGAAGGGAACTATAATGATATGAATGATACATATTCTGATTTCCAAAAAAAGAAAAAGAAAGCTGTCCTTTTAATATAGTATTTTACAAAGGAGGAAACTCGCATTATTTTCGAAAAAAAAAAAGAAAACGGAAAATAAAAGCTATCCTACTTATCTGTCCTCAGCAGCAGTAATAACCATCGCATTTATTACATGCAAAGGAAGATCGAGCAGTAGTGGACCTGGGAGTTGTGAAACTCTGTAACTACGGTTGGACTTTCTCTCTCTCTCTCTCTCTCTGCCTTAAAAGATCAAAACTTGACCTTTACACTTCAAAGATTGTCTTCTTTGCAGACACAGAAACAAGTTTTATTGGTCCCTGAATTTAACATCCTGAAACAAAATGGGCTCCGAAGGATCGTCAGTTGTTGGTAAGCTTAGCCTTTTGGGGCAAAAACCCTAGATTTATGTTGCTTGGTTTTGCTAAAGCTTTGATCTTTCGGTTACTGTATTAACATTTTGTATATCCTTGTTGTCTGGTGCTGTAATGATGAGTTTTCTGTGGTGGGTTTTGTGGGAATTAGGGGTTTTTCTAAGTTTGGTTGTGGGTTTGTTTGGGTAGGGCTAGAAACTTCTGTTTGTGATTGATTATGGGTTTGTTGAATCCTGTGGGAAATGGAATTCGAAAAGGGTTACTTTTGTCTTAGGCTGGAAATGAAACGGATTTACCGTTATTTGCTATTATGCTTTGGAATAAACATGTTTTGGAATGTGGTGGCCAGAATATATGAGTCTGAGACTAGTCACTATCTGAAAAAGGTTAGTATGTTTTGGGGTCTTTAACCAATGAAGAAAATTTGAAATCTGGAAAATGAGGGAAATAGACTTCCCTAATTATTGGGAGTTTTAAATATGAGATGAAACTTTATTGAATGTGAATTGTTTCGTGCTACACTGTGCGTGGCAATCTAGATTTGGTGTTCCAAGAACGAGATGAATATGAGGTTGCAAAAGTGAAAAACCTTGTGAGATATGGATCGTGGATACCGGTTTTAAACCATTTTCAAGGTGCAAGCGTACTAGACTAGATAAGTGTTTTAGGGTACCGAAGAAACTTAGAAAATTTTCAGTTATGATCTTTGTGTCCTGACAAAGTTTGGTAAAACACCATGTGAGAAGAAAAGCAACAAGATTAGAAGGTTGGAGGTACTCTGGCCATCTAATGAGTCTTATGAAGTGCATCTGCTTGTGATAGTGAATGGAGTCTTAGCGAGATGGATGTCTAGTTATTCAACTTATATTTGACCTTGCATTTCCTGATGAAACTCTGTTGTTATTTTCGCCTTGAATCTCCATTACTCAATATTACTTTCTCATTTAGGAGAACTAGTTACACGTTTGGTAACTCCTGCAATACAAGCATTTATGAGTTATCATTCAACTCATTTAACTTATACTGTCATTCGCAGTGCCTAGGAACTTCAGATTACTTGAAGAGCTGGAGAGAGGGGAAAAAGGGATAGGAGATGGAACTGTCAGCTACGGAATGGACGATGCTGATGATATCTTCATGCAGTCATGGACAGGAACCATAATTGGTCCCCCCAATGTATGCCCTTCATTTTCCTTTGTCATTTGCACTTTTTTAATGTGGTTATGCTAGTTGTGTCCTGATGCTCCACTGTTGATACTTTGGTTTTTATTGATTTCCATTGTTAATCATGTTTCTTGTTGCCGTTTCATTCAGTTTCCAGTAAATTTATTTTATCTTGATGTATGCATGGCGGATTGAGCTTTGACCTAGTTCAATTATGAGTGAAGAAAACTAACTACCTCGTACTTGCAAGTGGTTGATGCCTGTTTATTTCATGTCTTTTTGGTGAACGAGTTAATTCTGCATGGAGAATGCCATAGTGAGCATGTGCATTCTCAGTGGGTTGGGTTGGATATGTATTAAAGTTGTCTCTCAACCAAAATAATTGAACTTCCCTTACTACCTGCTTGCTCCTTTTTGTCCATGCCTTTGGGAAGCCAGTCTTGGTGGTGGCTGGTCTGGTATGAACCATAGGAAAATATTCTTTGCTCTTTAGTCTGATCCATCGAATCACCTCTCATATATTTGCACTATGTTCAAGGATTATCAAATGATTAGCCCCAGCATATTGTATTTGCTTGCAATCATATTGCAAAGGAAGAATAATGATATTACTCCGCATGCTTCTTGCCAGACTGTCCATGAAGGGCGTATCTACCAGTTGAAATTATTTTGTGGCAAGGATTATCCAGATAATCCACCAAGTGTGAGGTTTCAAACCCGGGTAAATATGACCTGTGTCAATCCAGAAACGGGAGTGGTAAGCATTGTTATGATTAGTCTCTTTATAGTTTATACTGTGACTGATAGGGAATGAGCTCATGGTTGATCCTATTTACAGGTTGAGCCTAGTCTCTTCCCCATGCTTACTAATTGGCAGAGAGAGCATACAATGGAAGACATATTGACTCAACTGAAGAAAGAAATGTCATCACCACAAAATCGGAAACTCGTGCAACCTCCTGAAGGTGTGTTGACTTTGCTTTTACTCATTTTTGATACATTAGTTCTACTTGGTAATAATCTTGTTGCTGCGTGGCGATACCTTAAGAATTAGTAGCACTTTTTCTTTATTTGGAGGAAAGGAACTTGGAATGTAAAGTTGTAACACTAACATATGCTGAAGTGAGCATACTTTCTTCTTTTTTGAGAATCAAAAGTGGTATACTTCAGTAAATGTAAGTAGGAATTCTTATCGGTGGGCTTGTAGGCTTTGTTTGGGAAGAAATTGAGGAAGCAAAGAAAGTGGAGCGAAAGAAAATAGGAAGAATGAAAGAGGAAAGAATAGAAAGTTTAATTCTTTCATTTGGTTATAAAGCAGAGGAATGAAAAAGGGAATGATGTATTCCCTTGTTTGGAATTGGAAAGAAAAGAGAAGGAAAGTAACATGTTTAGGTGTAAATTACAAAAGAAACCCTATGTATTCCGTGTTCATATTTAAAAGTAAGGATGCATTTATCAAAGCAAAAAAGAATCTGCCCAAAATTCACTCCTCTTCCATATTTTTGGATTGCCAAAGAAGAGATTATGGATTCTTTCCCCCCAATTCCTCTCTTCCCATAACAACCGCTAAAGTTTTATCTACTACCCAAATCAGTTAATATGGTTTTGGCTGTTCTGTACCACTTGTTTAGTCATTTACTTGTTTGAATCTGCAATTTGATGCTTCAGGACTGAGAGGTAAGTGGAAAAGGTAACAAGATAGTCTGCTTTTAATTTCTTAAGATACCCCTGCTAATGGGTAGACTGCCCTGGTCAGTTCAGACATATGTGGTTCGACTTGTTGCTTGTTCATGTTCTTTCTCAATCATGTAATGGATGAGGCATACGCTACCATAACAACATACTCTTGTCATTTTCAAGCCTGTTCCATGTATGTATGTATGTATATAAATCGTTTTAACTGCGAGACTGTCCAAAAGTGTTGAGATTGACAATACTAAGTTATCTTTGCAGGGAATGAGGAGGCAAGGGTGGATCAAAAGGGGCTAGTGTTGAAGTGCTGTATTCTCTAAACCATGTGAAAAAAAAAAAGCCTTGGAATGTTCAAGATATTGTATATAGATGATTTGCCTGATGGCTCTTAATTAGTTCCGTCAATATATAATCTTGTGTATGAGAAGAACAATACTCGATCACATGGTGGCTAAATAAATTAGACCCCCAGTGGACTTATTAACACATAATGATGGAAAACTATTTCTCATGTCATTGGCTCATTGCTAATTCGACGACACATCCCGTCCCAAGCAAAGGGCCAGTTTGGATTATCAGTGGGGAACTATAATGCCGGTTTTTTTGTTTGGGGCATTGGCAAGTTTGTAACTTTCAAAAAAAGTGATTGTATAAGTGCTTAATATTTGTCTTTTTTTTTTTTTTTTTTTGCCTACAAGGAGTTATTTTTCAGAGGATTTCTTGTTTTTTCTTGTTTTAAGCCTGAGCTGATCTTCTCTATTCCTCTTTTCTTTTTGTAATATCCTTCCTGGTTATAAGACAGGAGTATTGTATGTGATCGGGCTGCCAAAAAAGTAATTGTATGTGACTGGGCTCTCGTGACCAAATAGGACCAAAGTGGAAAGCTCTCAACCACTGAGGGGAGGGTGCTTAAACGAGATTTTGCTACCCATTCCATGGTGGATGGGGGCCCTTTAATGGCAGGCATCATCGAGCCCATCACGACCCAATTATTTTAATGTCCCGCTTGGTCACAAGCCAACGCTACTTGACTCGACAATCTTCTTTGTAGTGGATTCGTTTATAAACTGCATAGCTCACACAAGTTTTCCTCGATGTGGTATTTAACTTTAATCTCATATCATAGCTAACTAAACCCACATTAGTTAGAAAGCTTGATTTAATGTATCAAATCTGCAAAGCCCAGTTAGCCAAAGTTTGATTGATTGATTATCCTTGGCCACACATCAATTTTCTACAAATTTTATTGTGAAGAGTATTTATCCAATTTTTTAAATGTAGTCGCTCAAAGAATAACACCATGATTGCGATATGACACTACAAGAGGAAGCCAAAGAAATGGCTAATGGCCCAAATTAATAGAAGCCAAAAAATGCATCGGCTCAAAATAAGAAAAAAAGAGTAAGACCTGGCAAAGCGGGTATTGATACGACAACCCGACATGAAATTAGTATGTATAGGTCAGAGATTTTCAATCCGTTTAGTTAAATGGGTCGACCCGACCCGACATGAAAATTAGCAATTAAATTGCGGGTTGACCCGCTAACCCGATGGGTACCTGTTTATGACCCGATTATATGTAAGATATAGATATTTTACTAATTTAATACAAGATTTATTTAATATTTAAGGTCAAAGTTACTAAAATTATCCAAAAATATTTTTATAAATGCTTTAAAATATCATTATATTATGATTTCATAATTTGTAATTTTATTTAATATATGAGAAAATCGAATTATATCCCTATTACAACTTGTGCAAAATAGAAAAATTTCAAACTGATTTTTAGGTTTGTTAGATTTAATAGACAACTCGTGGATCAACCTGAACCCGACATAATAATAAACGGGTTGAACACGACACAATTATTAAATAAATTGGGTCGGATTGAAAAATTAGAATCGGTTTATCTATTCAGGTCTACTACTCATGCACTCTTACATTCAACATCCAGAGAAAAATGAAGTGTCTATGGAAAACCCAATGTCTTAAAGACGAGAACAAAAGCCCGAATGTAAACCAAGAATGGGCAAAAATGGGGTCGCCCGGATTCGAACCAGAGACCTTAGTGTTTAACTATAGTTTTCTCTAGTACTAGTGCCTCAGCCTCATAGAGATCATTAGCTTAATAATTAATTGTGTTTATAACAAAATAATAGTAACTAATTGGGAGGATGGTTTATATTCATACCAAAGTGGGGTCTTGTCTAAAGAAAAGATAATCCAAATATAAACAAAATAGCTAGTTGATATGTTGGGTTGGGGCCGGGGGTCACTTTGTTTTGCAGGGGTTTTCTCTGATTTTCGGAAGCCTTGAGAGATATGATAAATACTCATATAATTGTCTTACTAAGTTAGTATAAACAATCGGACTTTGGACTGTTAGTTATGGAGGCACTACAACCTATTATTTTATTGAACAAATAATAACTTAATCATTCATAAATAGTGCAGCTTTTTGTTTCCTTTTCTTTTTTGTTCAACTTTGTTTCCTAAACATCCAGAATATTGGCTTGTTTTCAGTTTAGTTATTGGCAAATTCATTTTGTTAATCTCTTGTAAAACATTTTGAGCATCAAGTTCAACCTCCACTGGCCATGCAATCAGCAATATAAAATTCAAAATGAAGGAAAGGAGTTAATTACATTATTTTTTGGTGGAAATTAAATCACTACACCCTATAATTACATTGTTAAGTTAAGTCAATCACATTGTTTAGCATCAAAAAAAAGTTGGCTAATATCTGGTTTTATGTCAAATACTCTTGAGCTGGCTATGATGCAAGCTTTTTTTGGTAGAGAAAAGGTGCAAGTCTTGCATATAAGATACCTTTTAGGTGTTGTATCTTGCGATACAATTTGTTCCTAATCTTGTAAATCAATGTTTCATGCGGGTCTCTCTGCCCACCCATCATCTTCTGTCTCAGTTCCACCAGTAGTGAATCCTTCAAAGACTTGTCCACCAAAGACTACACGTTCTCGTGGCACTCCCAAGAAACTTAAGGCACAGATGGAAAATCTCCCGCCAAAGCGTGCACGTGGCCCCACCTCTCGGGGTCCTCCCTCTGTGGGCTTCAAGGCTAAGGGCCTTAGTCTATCTGAACCTGGGCCAATTTTGATTAATCCCCAGGCCTCTCTCTTGGGCCCTATTGCCTATCAAAATGTGGGCACTTCCGATGACCATTACTCCTCCGGATCTATTGGCCAGGGACCGCTGCAGTCTCTACCTGTCTCTAATACTGAAGAACTCCTTGATCCTGATCTGATTGATGGGCGCTCCCTCTCTGGTCCTTGTAAGGCTATTGCAAGGAATCGTTCAAAATCTCCTCTCAACCTTGCTACTACCCTGTCCCCTAGGAAGTCGCCGACTCCTCTGATGATGTGTGTTCAACCCCCCTTCTTCCCCATAAGGACGCTGAATCCTCTCACTGTATGGCGGTGGTGGCTGGCCAACAGCCACAAGAGGATATATGAGCCTTTTGTCTTGGAACTGTTGTGGCTTGGGACAGGCTGCAACAGTTCGAGCCCTTGAGCGGCTCATCCGTAAACACCACCCATGTATTGTTTTTCTTTCTGAAACGAAGCAGTGTCAGTTTCATTTAGAGTCTTTGAGACGAAGATTTGGGTTTACTAGTGGTTACTATGTGGATCCTTTGGGCCTTTCAGGGGGATTGGCTCTTTGGTGGTTACATTCTGTGAGCTGCCAGATCCTTGGAAGCTCTAAGCATTTCATTGATGTTTCGGTTCTCGATGGTTTTGGTTCTTCTCCTTGGTATGCAACCTTTGTTTATGGGGATCCTACTCGTGCAGGACGGGCTGCGGTGTTGTCTTCTCTGGCCAATCTTCAACTAGGGAATGATGATGCTTGGTCTTGTATATGGCGATTTCAACGACTTGTTATGTGTTGAGGGAAAGGATAGTGGTAGGGAGTTTAGGACATCACAGTCCAGAGCTTTCTGTAGGTTTGTAGATGATTGTAATTTGCTTGACTTGGGTTTCCATGGGAGCCGTTTCACATGGCTCAAGCGTAGGGGACCTCTTGTCATTAAGGAAAGGCTTGATCGGGCGCTTGCCAACCCTAATTGGCGACTTCTGTTTGGACAATCTCAAGTTTTCCATGGAGAGTTTGCTGGTTCGGATCATCGCCCACTTATTGTTCTCGCTCAATCCTGGTCCAAGAGAACAAAAAGATGTTTCAAGTTTGAGCATTTCTGGGTTGATGAGCCGGGATGTGGAGATATTATTTCTGAAGCATGGGCTGTCTCTTCTAGAGGCTCATCTATGTTCAAAGTTACGCAAAAGCTTAAGCGCAGTAGACTTCTTCTTTCTAAATGGAGGAAGAACTTACCAGGCCCTTTTTCTGGCGAAGTGGAGGAGTTGTTGGTTAAATTGGAGGAAATCCGAGATAGGCCTTGTAACCTGGACAACTTGACGCGCGAAGATGAGCTTCTTACTCGTATTAACTCCATTTGGTCGGCTGCAGAGAAATTCTGGCAGCAGAGATCCAGAATTCGGTGGCTGGGGGCGGGAGATCGCAATACACGGTTTTTCCACCTTAGTGCTGTTCATAGGAGGCAAACTAATCAGATTCTCACTTTGCAAGATGCTAATGGAGATTGGTTGGAAGGCAAGGAGATTTTAGAAGAACACATTGTTGGTTTCTTTAAGGATCTGTTTACATCTCACGGAAGTGTCACAACTGGAGCTGATCTTGATGCTATACCTCGAAAAATCACGCCAGCCATGAATGCTCAATTGTCCTCCCCTGTACAGGTAGAGGAGATCCAAAAGGCAGTCTTCCAGATGGGTAAATTGAGTGCCCCAAGACCTGATGGATTTTCAGGAGTTTTCTTCCAGACCTAGTGGGAGACTGTTGGGCCGGATTTAACGGCTGCAGTCCATAACTTCTTCCACACTGGCCACCTTCTTAGAGAATGGAATGAAACGAACATAGTTTTGATCCCCAAGGTCCATCATCCGACGTCTGTGAAGGAGTACCGTCCTATAGGCCTTTGCAACTTTGTGTATAAGGTGATTTCAAAGATCATGGTGAACCGTTTGAAAATTTTTCTTCATCAGCTGATCTCTGTTGAGCAAGCTGCTTTTGTACCTGGACGATCTATTTAAGATAATGTTGTGATTGCTCATGAGGTGTTTCATGGACTCCGAACAAGCAAAGGCAAGACGAATCTTGGTATGACTCTCAAGTTGGACATGTATAAAGCATATGATTGTGTGGAATGGGCCTTTCTCCAAGACGTCTTACACAGAATGGGTTTTAATGAGACATGGATTTCGTGGGTGATGCAGTGTGTGAGTACTGTGTCCTACTCCATTTTTTTTAACGGCCACCGCACGACACACTTCTTCCCCTCTCACGGTCTTAGGCAGGGCGATCCTCTTTCGCATAACAAGGCTTTCTTTCTTTCAGAAGCACATTCAAGTGCCTTTTCCGTCATCCTGCAAGATATTGTTAATGAAGATGATGAAGAAATTTGGGAGTGTGATAGTAAATCCCACTCACAAAACAAAAAAAAAGAAAGAGAAAATTTGTGGAGGATTTGTGTGATTATAGATTGTGGGTAAAATTAGAGTTTAGTCGTCAAAGAGAACAGAAAATTATGAGTTTAGAAATCAGATTTGCTAAGTTTAAAAATTTGCATGGGAGAAAATATCTCGTGAAGGGTTGAGAAGAGGAGAAGGGGTTGAAGAGGGGAGAGGAATTTGATTTTTTTTATTATTATATTTTGCGTGAGGATATGGGTATTGTAGAGGAAAATTTATTTTTTAATGATTTTGCTTATTGTTATTTAGTGTTTAGAGGGCAGTGCATATATGATGTAGCAAGTGAGCCACTATAAGTTTGACATCTGTTATGTTAACTGGTTGAATCCGGTCACTTTAAGTGGTGGGCTAAAATAATTAGTGCATTCCAAACTTATGGGCTAAAATCAAGACAAGGTTAGCTGATGGGCCAAAATCAAAACGAGTGGCAAATTAAGGGGTGAAGTGAGGTATTATGCCTTTCGAAAGCAAGTGATGATGAAGCAAGTGATGATGAAGTAAGTCCTCGGACACTTCTTCCCCTCTCCCCTGATGGACAGAGTCGACTCTAAGATGGCCTCTTGGAAACAGAATGTCTTGTCTCAAGCTGGTAAGGAAGTTCTTATTAAATCTATCATCACTTCTATCCCTGTCTATGCGATGTCAGCTTTCCTTCTTCCCAAGGGCTTTGTGCAAAATATTTCAAGGAAGATCAGGCGGTTTTGGTGGTCTAACAAGAAGGATGGCCGCTCTATCCACTGGGTCAATTGGGAGAGACTTACTCTCCTTAAAACCATGGGAGGGATGGGCTTCCGTGATCTGGGATTGTACAATGAGGCGCTTTTAGCTAAGCAAGCTTGGAGAATTATAACTAGGCCTAATGATCTTTGGGTGCAAGCCCTACGTGGAATCTATTTTCCTCATTGCCATTTCATGTCGACACCTACTTCCGGTTCTCCTTCATGGCTATGGAAAAGTCTTCTGTATGGAAGAGCTTTTCTTAAACGTGGGGGAAGATGGAATATCATGAGCGGCAATGATACGCGGATTTGGGATGATAAATGGATTCCCTCCCTCGACGGTTTTTCAGTGTGTTCTCCGAAACCAACTAATTCCCCTCTAGTTTTTGTTTCTCAGCTGATGCGACGGGATCGTAGAGGCTGGGATGATAACCTCTTGCGCAACCTTTTCTCCCCTCCAGAAGTAAAGGCCATTCAATGCATCCCAATGGGCCCAGATTCACGACGGGGCCAGTTTGTTTGGCACTTTACTCCTACAGGAATCTATAATGTTAAATCAAGCTATATGCAACTTTGCAAAGAAAGGATGGCTGGATTTCATGTATCGAGGAGTGGAACTTTGTCGGAACAGGGGAGGTGGCATCATATATGGGGTTTGAACACTACTCCTCGAATTAGGAATTTTCTTTGGCGGGCTATCTCCAATGCTCTTCCTACGCAGAGAAATCTTAAGATTAGAGGTATTGTGCATTCTGATTTTTGTCGTGTCTGTGAAACTGCACCTGAAACGGTGGAGCACATGCTCTTTTTCTGTGCACATGCTAGGGCTACTTGGTTTTCTAGTTCCCTTGGCTTTATGCCTAGTAGTCCTTAC
The DNA here is from genome assembly GCA_028386065.3 of Turnera subulata. Classification (NCBI taxonomy): domain Eukaryota; kingdom Viridiplantae; phylum Streptophyta; class Magnoliopsida; order Malpighiales; family Passifloraceae; genus Turnera; species Turnera subulata. The sequence goes on from JAKUCV010007141.1 coordinate 180,345, forward strand.
TGTGACAATTTTGGGGTTTGGTGGTCTTTATTGTGTTCGTGCCCTTCTTTATGGAAGGACCTTTTGCCACTGATCGGTAATCTGTGTTGGGAGATTTGGAAGTCTAGGAATGCTTCCCTGTTTCAAGGAAACCTCATCCATCCTCTCCAAGCAGTTACTCGAGCACGGAGAACAACGATGGAGCTGCAAAACCTTAGCGATCTCAATGTTGTTGTGGGTGATCCTCCATCGGATAACATCTGGAAACCCCCTGATACTAACTCCTATAAATTTAATTCGGATGTGTCGTTTGACAAGTGTAGCGGCAGCTGTGGTATGGGTGTTGTTATCCGTAATTCTTGTGGCCAGCTAGTGGATGTGGTGGCTTCAAAAGCAAAATGTTCTTCTATCTTACAAGGAGAGGCATTAAGTTTGTTGGCTGCGATTCAGAAAGCCGTCAACCTGGGCGTTTCATCACCGATATTTGAATCAGACTCTAAAATTCTGATTAACCTTCTGCAGAATCCTCAAGCTACCTTGCCATTGGAGATTCAAGCTGTGTGTGCCCAAATCTGTCCTCTATTAAGTTCCTTTAATACTTGCAATTTTTCATTTATCTGTCGAAAAGCAAATGCAGCTGCGGACTGCCTGGCGAAATTCGCTCACCAATCGTCTGTTGTTGGCTCCTGCTTAGCGGGCTGCCTGTTGAATTCTGTAAAATCATTGAGAAGGATTCTTCCTCTCTCCTTCAATAAAAGTGATGAACCTGTTTTCAAAAAAAAAATCTTGTAAATAATCTAGAGTATCTTTCTAATTTCTTTTGAAAAAAATTATAGGTAAACAACTTGAAGTTAGTTTTTTCTAGATAGGATCCATTATAACTTAACACTTTTTAAAAAATCAAAGAAACCTAATATTTTATTATTTGGAGAATGTATAAAAATTTTAATTTATTGCTTTAACGTTAACAAAAACAATTAGAGTACATAGTAAAATTTGAACAAATAAAAGAAAAAAATAGTTTTCCATTAAAGTACGTAGTTTAATTTATCATCCTCCCTCCCATTTAATTTTTTTTTTTTAAGCAGGATGGAGGAGTTGAGGGCTAAGAAAAAAATATCCTAAAAACTTTTAAAATTCTTCTAAAAGCTAACATTTAAGCTTGTGGTTAAAAATTCACCACAAGGCAACCATGAAAGCTTAAGGAATAAAAAAATGCACAATAATAAAGGATCTTCTAACTCATGTAAAAGAAAAAAGAAAAGAACGAGGGATGATAACAAGAGTCGTTTGAACATTCGAACTGATTACGTGCTTTATTGGTTAAATATTAGAGGAATATTCGCGAAAATCCCTTGAAAAGTCACTGATCTTCCTAGTAGTGAAATCACACGAAAATCCCTTAGGCCTGCTATATTTATATATTGTTTAGTAAGTTTGATTGATTGGTTATCCTTGGCCATACAAGTTTCTACAAATTTTATTGTGTCGGAGTCTTCATCCAAATTTTAAAATGTAGTTGCCCAAATAATAGGACCACAATTGCGATACTGGCTGTAATGTTTTGGGGATTGAATTAACTATTGTATTGTAATTTCGAAATTGAATTAACTAGATTAATCTAAATCTCAAAAGTATAGAAGATACGAGAACCTTCCGATTGCAGCAAACGGAAACCCTTAGTCATCTATGAAATAAACATTTTAAAACTTGAAGTTACGACGAGTATTATCTATGTTTTCTATGTTGTTCGGCATTGATCAATGATAACACTCTTGTCGTGTCTTGTAAAGGGGGAAAAAAAACAGCTCAATAGCTTTCTAAAATTCAAATAAACCCATAACTTTCGTTTTGAGAAAAACAAAAACAAAGAAAACAACTCCGGTTTTCAGTCTTTGTTTACAAATCGTGAAATTCTTTGTATTACTCACAAAAGCAATCAATCTGGCGGCTTCCTTTTGATGGCCAAGTGTAACTAATAACGTTAAAGTGTAAAGCACACGGCTTGTTGGCAAGAGATTTGTGGCAATATTGTCTACGCTTTGGATATTAGAAATGGAGAAAAGAGATTTCCTTTTGCTTTTGCTTGCAAACGAATACTACTAGCTAATAAACAGAAGCAGCATCACATAATTCCGTGTTCATATTTAAAAGTAAGGATACATTTATCAAAGCAAAAAAGAATCTGCCCAAAATTCACTCCTCTTCCATATTTTTGGATTGCCAAAGAAGAGATTATGGATTCTTTCCCTCCAATTCCTCTCTTCCCATAACAACCGCTAAAGTTTTATCTGCTACCCAAATCAGTTGATATGGTTTTGGCTGTTGTGCACCACTTGTTTATTCATTTACTCGTTTGAATCTGCAATTTGATGCTTCAGGACTGAGAGGTAAGTGGAAAAGGTAACAAGATAGTCTGCTTTTAATTTCTTAAGATACCCTGCTAATGGGTAGACTGCCCTGGTCAGTTCAGACATATGTGGTTCAACTTGTTGCTTGTTCATGTTCTTTCTCAATCATGTAATGGATGAGGCATACGCTACCATAACAACATACTCTTGTATAAGTGCTTACTGTTTTTTTTTATTATTGGCCTACAAGGAGGTTATTTTTCAAGGGAATTTCTTGTTTTAAACCTGAGCTGATCTCTATTCCTCCTCTCTTTTTCTTTTTTGTAATATCCTTCCTGGGTATATGACAGGAGTATTGGTTTTGATGGCTTGAAACTTTTGGCGTAAATTATTCGACAACAAGATCCATTGTACTAGTATGATGGAACTCAGAAATATTACCCGGATGTATCACGAATGTTGAGTTCCGATGACGATTTGTGACAAAAAAAAAAAGTTCTGATGAGGATCGATGAAATGACATATATGTGATCGGGCTGCCCAAAAAAAGTAATTGTGTGTGATTGGGCTCTTGTGACCTGTTAGGACCAAGTACAAAGCTCAAGCTCACATGCTTAAACAACATAGTATTGCTACCCATACCATGGTGAATGGGGGCCTGGCACACCATCGAGCCAATCACGATCCAATTACTTTAATGTCCTGCTTGGTCACAAGCCAACGCTACTTGACTTGACGGTCTTCTCTGTTGTGGATTCTTTTATAAACTGCATACCTCACACAAGTTTTCCTCGATGTGGGAATCAACTTTGGTCTAAAATCGGGAGGTATATTGAAAAATATACTTTAGCTGATGACATGTTTAGGAGTCGGTAGCTCAAATCGACTCCTAATTAGTACAAGCATTAGACTAATACAAGGGCATGGAAAACATGATAACTGATAAGAACTCGAAAAAACGAGGAACTAGGGAGACAATAAAACAACAATATAATTACTAAACAGAAACGATATGAGACTCTCAGCTCATGGAGGGATGTCCACATGTCGCTCCCTTCCCGACCCAGACCTGAGAACATCGGGCGAGATGATCAGACGATGGCAGTCTTCTGAGAGCACCACTGTCGTGTGGTTTTGGGATCGTTGGTGGCGAGCTTGGGTAGATGGGTTGAAGTTGGAGGAGATGATAGGGTAACTGGTAGGGGGAGAGGGGCGAGAGGGCCCGGCACCTGGGGTATCAAAAGTATGAGGATTGGTTGTGACATTAGAAACGTCTTGGAGAGTCTGTCGTCGAGGGTTGTCCCTAGATGCAAGTTTTGGGATTTTTAAGGGTTGGGTTTTCTTGGTGGATTGCTTTTGGAGTCTCACCGTGTGTTTGCCAGATGACTTCCTAATAGGCCCGTCCCGGATGAAGTCTTGGAGAGTGGGTAGTGCGGGGGGTGGATCGGATGGACTTTGGACCTCAATGGCAGCTGAAGGTTGTGAGGGTGGGGTGACTTTGGTTGTGTCTAGAAGCAAGGCCTCGGGCGTCGTCTCTGGGGTGCGGGAAGATGCAACAGGGTCAGGTCGACGGGTCAGCAAGGGATCCTCCTAGGGGGATCGGCTGAGGATGTGGAACCGGTTTTGTGGGCGGCTGGTGTTAGCATGTGGCGGGGGCATTTCTGAGCTGACCGGTTTCCTCTGGGATGGGCGTCTAGAGCGCTTCGGTACGTTCATCCATGCTCCCCTCCCATTATGTATTGTGGCTGCCGTTCGTACAAACTCCATAGGGGTAGCTCCAGTCGTGCCGGTAGTGGTGTTCCGGCTATGGGCAGCTTCCGGACAACCTAAGATGTTGTGACCTGGTTTCCCACAGATATAATAAATATCGGGCAATCCCTCATAACCGACCTTTATAGGTTCGCCATCCAGATATACTTCCCCCTTCAGGGGTTTTGTTAAATCAAGACATACAGCAACTCTAGCAAATTTGGCTCGACTTGGGTTAGAAGTGTTACCGTCAAGTTTAACTGTTTTGCCCACCATATTTCCAAGTTGACGTAGTATTCTGGAGTGGTAACGATTGGTTGGAAAGTCAGGAAATTGGATCCACGCCACTATGGAGTCAATTGTCCCGGTAGATGCTCGGAATGTCGGAGACCAAGGTTGCACGCTAAGGACGCTGCCATAGATGCTCCATGGTCCGTCAGTTAGTGCATGGATATAATCCTCTGATGCCCAGAACCACACCAAATAGAAATTATTTTCAAGATCGATGATCTTGAAAGGTCCGGTTAGCTTCCAAATAAGCTGCAATTGTTCCTGCAGAGCTTTAAAGCCGATATAACGCCCATACAGCTTAATCACCACCGCATTTTCCCATTGTTTGTTCAGCCGGGCTTTAAAGGGATCGGACAAAACCAAGTTTGCAACTCCATCAATGTCGGTCATCATCAAGTCTCCTTCTTCGTACTCAGCTTCACCCTCAAGTTCCCACGGGTCGGATTGGAAAAGCGGGTTAGACCCAGCAAATAGGGAATCCCGATAGCTCGGGGTAGCTTCGTTCATTGTCACATCCGATGTGGAGGAGCCATGAGGAGGCTGCTGGTGCATGGAGGTGTCGACCTTGTCGCTGCCAGTTGGAGCTCCTGCTGCAACATGCTGGAGCGACACCGGAGTTGTACCGAGGAGGACAGTAGGTGTCATTGGGTGCGCGGGCGGCGGGGGAGCACAGGTGGAGGACGGACCGCCGATGCTGGAGGTTGGACCGCCGGTGTTGGCAGCAGCTGTCGGAGTGGGGAGCTGCATCAGGGGGTGATGACCGGCTTGTCTGGTCGGGGGTGGCGACGGTGAGGGGGTCCGGCATTTGGGGGGGCTGCCCTGTCGCGTGAGCGCGACCTCCTCCGCTGGACGGGGCTGGTCTCCTCCGGTCGGATCCTAACTTTGCGGGTGGCGCGGTCAATGGCCGTCTCCATAGACTCCGGGGACGCCTCCGCGGCCATCGGACCTGGGGGAGCTGTCGGGTTGGGTTGCACGCGCGCGGTTGACAGAGGGCGCGTGGATCGGGGAAGCCAGGGGAGGAAGATGCGTGAAGGCGCGTTCTTTTTTTTCCTTTTTTCCTCTATGTGGGAATCAACTTTAATCTCATGGCTAACCCACTTTGATAGAAAATTTGAACGTATCAAATTCGCAAAGCCCAATTAGCCAACTACTTTCGACAAAAAAAAAAAATAGCCAAGTACTGGAAACATAGAATGGATCGGGAAATAACCTGGTAAGTAAGTATAGAGAAGTTTGATTGATTGATTATCCTTGGCCACACATCATGCTTCTACAAATTTTATTGTGACTGAGTCTTTATCCAATTTTTTAATTGTAGTCGCCCAAATAATAGGACCACGATTGTGATAGGACACTACAAGACGAAGTTTGTTCTCTACAGTATATTTCATTTTTTTTAACATAACCTCACTACTGGCTCACGTGATAACCAACTACACCACGACACCTTGTTTGCTGTTAAGCCTCTGCCTTTTGCACATAGTCTACCAAAATTAGCCAATTAAATAGGATTTTTGCTCAAAGCTACTATCAATTCAGTACAGCAGATCATGCTACACACAGCTTAGTTCAATTCGTTGGCATAACTATATTTACATGGCTCAGACACATCCTATAGGTTTTTACTTTTCAGGAAGCACCCAATGACTGTTAAGGATTTACATGTTCCCTCTTTAATTGGTATAGTATTAATTGCTGCCGTTGCTGTGAGCCTAACTATTTTTTTTTTTTCGTTAAATATGTTGTTTCTACCCACTGATAGATATTCATATTACTTGACACCCAGTAACAATGCGATTGTATTACTTCCTACGAAAATTTATGATAAAATAGGATTCTAAAGACTGTATGAATCATTTGATATGTTTTGGTGGAGGCAACAAAGTTTGTTACTGATGCTATAGAAGTCTTGCAAACTGGTGCAAAACTTATGCGACTAGAGATTGAAAAATAATTGTATGTCATCGGGCTTGTTGTGGCCTTTTATGACCAAGCACAAGCTCTCAGACAATTGATTGTATAAGTGCTTAATATTTGTCGTCTTCTTTTGTTTGCCTACAAGGAGGTTATTTTTTCGGAAAATCTGATCTTCTCTATTTCTTTTTTTTTTTTTGGTAATATCCTCCCTGGTTACAAGAGAGGAGTACTGGTTTTGATGGCTTGAAACTTTTGGTGTAAGATATTAGACAACTAGATAGATCCATTGTATGACTATGGTGGAACTCGAAAACATTACCCGCATGTATCAAGAATACTGAGGTCTGATGAGGATCGATGAAATGACATGTTGGGCCTAGGTTGTATGTGATCGGGCTGGCACAAAAAAAAATAATTGTATGTGACTGGGCTCTTGTGACCTTTTAGGACCAATTGTTGATATAAGGCACGCAACCACAGAGGGTCGAGTTAATTTTATATACAATGAGATTGCTACCCATACCATGGTGGATGGGGCCCCCTTAAAGGCAGCATCGAGCCCAATCACCACCCAATTACTTTAATGTCCCGCTTGGTTACAAGCCAACCCTACTTGACTCGACAATCTTCTGTGTACCGGATTCCTTTATAAACTGCATAGCTCACACAAGTTTTTCTAGATGTGGGATTTATTTGACTTTAATCTCATAGCTAATCCACAATTAGATACTAGAAAGCTGACATAACCTCACTACTGACTGTGTATGTTTTGGGAATTGTATTGTAATTTTCGAAATTGAATTAACTAGATTAATCTAAATCTCAAAAGTATAGAAGATACGAGAACCTTCCGATTGCAGCAAACGGAAACCCTTAGTCATCTATGAAATAAACATTTTAAAACTTGAAGTTACGACAACTATTATCTACGTTTTCTATGTTGTCCGGCGTCAGTGTAAAGTGGGGGGTGAAGAAAAACAGCTTAATAGCTTTCTAAAATTCAAATAAACCCATAACTAGGTTTGACAAAAACAAAGAAAACAACTCGGGGTTTTCATTCTTTGTTTACAAATCGTGAAATTCTTTGTATTACTCATAAAAGCAATCAATCTGGCGGCTTCCTTTTGATGGCCAAGTGTAACTAATAACGTTAAAGTGTAAAGCACACGGCTTGTTGGCAAGAGATTCGTGGCAATATTGTCTACGCTTTGGATATTAGAAATGGAGAAAAGAGATTTCCTTTTGCTTTTGCTTGCAAACGAATACTACTAGCTAATAAACAGAAGCAGCATCACACAATTCACACATATATATCATATCCAAAAAAACTAAATGCTTCTACGTCACCTATATTACTGTGAAGCCAGAATTTGTTTTGCACTCGCTAACCACACGCCAAGTCCCTATCGATTGCGCCTTGAATCTTCTTAATAGGTTGCTGTTAATGTTATTGTTGCGAATTAAATTTCTCCCATTTAATTCCTGGACAAGAGACTGGTTACGGTGTCCACGGCTAACCCCACATGCACCTGTTATTGATTTAAATGAAGCCATAGGTTCAAAGATTTGTCAATTATTGTCTTGGACAGAAATATCTGTCTGTGAGATGATCAATTTATGTTTTGTAAGAGTCTATGCAAAAACGTTTGTGAACTTATATAGGAGGAGTCCATAGAATCAACAATTGTGTACATTCTCAAGAAAGCATCTATAAATGGAGAGCATAATGTGTGCCGTTAAGAGTCGTGGAATATATGCTCTCAATCAGGAGCTCTTTAATTAACATTCGTTTCACATATTAAAGAAATCTTGATACGCTTTACCAATTATATATGTACGTTGGAAATTCGGTTGACCAAATTACTGGCCGGACCTGGAAATATCATGCCTTGAAGTATTTCTCATGCATGCAGGAATATGACTAGCTATAAGTTGCGGGTTGGAATTATTGAATCCACATCAATTCATCCATCACAAAATTATTTGATTTGCACCTAGCTAGCTAGTCGATCGTTACATTATAACTATAATTTCCAGATGCTATTAATTAAAAGTATAAATCGAAATCAGTGAACGATCAACATGGTTAATTAATACTATAATGGAATAATATTGTATAAACATACATGAAATGGCAAACGCATGCAGGATCCATCAAATAACACTTCACCATCAGACAATATAATAGATAGAGTGGCGATCTAATATATCAAAACCAATAAACGATCAATTACATGCATGGTTGATACCATATAATGGAATTATATATATTAAACATACATGAAATGACAAACGCATGCAGAATCCATCAAATAAACACTTCACCAACACTTGTCATGTCGTACAATACAATAGAGTGGCGATCTAATTGATATAATCATTGCCTCGGCATAGTTTTTCTATAAATTAGGGAGTTGACTTACTAACTAGAGTATCTCTTCATTTTATATATATATATTTTTTAATTTTATGTAGCTTTCATCAACCGTACGTAAGCTGTGAGTTGTTGAGAGCGTGATAAAACCTCTAGCCTGTGAAGAAGTTCTTGCTTGTAAGGCCAAATTGCATCTGGATGATGATCAACCTAACCTGCTACACACGCATATATCATGCTCCGAGAATTACAGGTATGACAGTTGTTTATAAAACAGGCTTTAGCTGTTAATTAATTAATTTGCTCGGATGTGAAGCCTACCACCACAGGAATCTAATTAATCCGAAGTAAGTGTCGTATAAACTGGTTAAGATCCAGAGTAATTTCTTTTAACAAACGTATATCATACAAATTGCATTGTATGTTTAAGAACTTGGTGGCAAATCACGATAAAAAAAGAAGAAGGAAAAGGAAGGACGAGGACTTGCTTGGAAACACGCAAACACAAAAAGAACACACACTGTAATGATTATTTAATTTCAAAAAGTATTAAGCACACTCCAAATATGATTATAATAAGGACCAACAAGATAACATAACTCAATTGTGGGCACATTGATTTTCGTGGTGTGAATGTGAATTAGGAAAAAGAAAACGATAAAGTAACAACCGATAAACAAAAACTAATAATTTATAGAACCTTTATAAGCTTAGTTTTTTTCCTCCTCATTTTTTTTGGTAAAAGTGTAGTACAAAATTCAAGCCTGCCATTGCAAACAATCTTACGACGACAACGTGGATAATATACCAACTTTGGCATCATTGTCGTCGTGTCTTTTGGGTATGCCTTCCACCTTGTGTGTTTCGTCTGCGTGTGCATTAATTTCGCCTTTATCTCCTCTGTGTGTGTATATATATATACACATAACTGCGTATAAGCCAGCAATCCTAACCTTGTCCATTAAAAATCCAAACAGAATCCCAGAAAGCTAGAGCATCTCCAGCAGGAAAGTAGACCAGCCTATAAATCATACAGGTTCTCCATATTATCAATAATTCAGTTTAATTACTTCCTTGTTAAGCACTTGAGGCTTATAGTTATATATATCTTTATTCTCTCATCAAACCCAATTCCTTTCCTCTGTTTCATTCCATACTGTCACACCTTTATATACACAGCTTGACCATTTACTTCTTTACACCTATATTCCTCCATGGCTTCCACAGAAAACCAGCAACCAAATGGTACTCAATTCTCGTTTCTTCTCCACATACCACATATGTAGTTCCTTATTCTTCTGTATATTTTTGGAGGTCATGATCAGTAAACCTGTGTTGGGTTTATGCAGTGAAATTCGTACCAGACGAGCACAACACTCTGCAGAAGCACGTTTTCTTCTTCGACAGGAATCAAGACGGCATAGTTTATCCATGGGAGACCTTTAAAGGTATATCTATATGCGGGCTCTTATAATTTGTAGTAACTAGAGTAGTAGCATATATTATTATCGTTCTGGTCTTGTATTTTATTACTACCTTATTATACATAAGATTTTCTTGAGTTTGTTTTGATATACATGGTCTGGATTCTTGGAGATATCGAAAAGAAATCCTGAACGATTTTCTGTTGGGATTTTGTCATTTGTGATATGGCTAACAGGTTTCCGTGCAATTGGGGCTGGACTCCCTTTATCCACTGTGGCTGCCCTTTTCATCAACATTGGTCTTAGCAGGAAAACTCGCCCGGTATTTATCTTCAAATCCTTTTCTTTATTTGAAATTTGAATTGCAGTGTTCTAATTCTAAAGGTTATTTCTTTTTTTAAAAAATCCATAAACAGAGTCTTAAAGTTTTTCGAAAGGAGTTCTAAGCGTTAAGCAAATGATTGTGTTGTTATTTTTGTTTAGGATTTAAGTAGTTGCTTTGTCATTTAGATGAGTAAAATATAACTTTTATGTTTATCTTCCACAATTCTACCACCTTCTTTTCACTGTTTCTCATCATTAAGCATGACTTGTAGTTTCAAACAAGCATATATATATACAATATGTCTGTGAATTAAAGAATTAATTCTTCCCGGTTTGGCGCCGCCTTTTATCAGTGGAGCAAAGGATAGAAATCAAATGTCATAGATAAACATCAAAGTTTGTTTCTAGTTTCAATCAATAAACCCATCATGAAGTGGTAAGAAATGTTTAAGAACTGACACTATTAAAACTGTATTTTATGCATGTTCTGTTCCTTAAAAAGGTCCACATATAAGCTTGCGTGAAATATTTGTTTTCTATAATCTGCCATACATACATAACTTCTTGTTTTTTTTGGCATGTTCGTGTTTGGTTTATTATAAAATTAAGAGTTAAGACATACGTAAAGCTGATATCCATGTTCAACTTGGCCCCCCTTCCAGTTTAAGATACTAAAAAAAGCTAAAAAGTTTGGCTAACAAGTAACAAATCGTTGCCACAGTGAAAGATCATCGAATGGGATATATTCGTTTCCCCTCGAAAATGGTTTGCTTTCTTACTTAGAAAAATGACAGCCTAAAGACGTATCATATCAGCCCCCACCAGATTTTCAAGTCACTGTTGTATTATATATATCCTTATGGAAAATTATTCGTCCCTCTATATCTTTTGAGCTCAGAATGCACTACATACATTAAACCACACCTACAAATGAATTGCATGCCACCAGTTTATAATAATCATCTGTTGCAGGGGAAGTCTTTTTCTCCACTATTCCCTATTGAGGTCAGGAACATTCAAAGAAGCAAGCACGGAAGTGATACTGGTGTCTATGACCAGGAAGGAAGGTATATATTGTATTTCCCATATATATGGCGTGTCTTGCTCTTATATCTATTCTTTCTTGCCAAGGTTTATGGTAAGCTAAATCAAGTGAGACATAGGAATTTGTGTTGATTATCTAATTGCTATGTTTATTTCTTGTCAGCGTCATTGGTCGTTTTCGGGTGTTTTATTGTCTATTTCTAGATTGGTCATGTTTTCCGGCCTACCTGCCTAATTATGCAATTTTTCGTGTTAGTTGCTGATGTGTTTTGAAGTGTACGCTAAGCAAGTGTTGGTCCTCACTCCTGATTAAGTGATCATTAACTTTTAACTCCTATTCCTTTTTAACTGTAGGTTTGTTCCCCAGAAGTTTGAAGAAATTTTCAAGAAATATGCACACTCACATCAAAATGCCTTGACTTCACAGGAATTGAGTGCAATGCTGAAGGCTAACAGAGAACCTAAAGACTACGGAGGATGGTTGGTTTTCTCATTTTTTTGCTTTTGAGCTTGATCAACTTTTTGTATTCTCTTTTATATCCAAAAAGATGCAAAAAGTAAGACAATATTTGTGGGAATTTCCTGCAGGATTGGTGCCTGGGCAGAGTGGAAGATTTTATACTATCTTTGCAAGAACAAGGAAGGTCTGCTTACTAGAGATACAATCCGAGCTGTTTATGATGGAACCCTTTTTGAGCAGATGGAAAGCGACAGAGCTTCAGCCAAAAAGAAAGCGTAATTCAGCTGTCCTTAAAGAAACAAGAATCTTATTATCTTTTCCAGTTTCCTATATGATCAAGTAGCATCAAAAGGAAATGGCAAGCTATATGGTGGATCACCGATTTATTTAATAAATTATTGATTTATTTATTTATTGATAATGCAGTGTTGTGTGAAAAAAAGTGAAAAGGGTGCTTGGCTGTTTCAGATGACAATATGTGGTGGGCGGCGTTGGTTTCAAAAAATATAAGCTTACATGTTGTGGTGATGTTTTATGATTTGTTACTTAATTTAATGCTTTTAGTACTTTTAGTTAAAGTGATGTAACATGATTGAGCCTTTATTGCTGTGGAATTTGAGCTGTCCTGGAGGACGCTTTAATTACATAAGCCTTTGAATATAGTACTACTACGGAACTTGGAAATCTATGCAGCAACGGTATTTATTGATACCCAAATCATGGAAAGTACAGACAACAAACCTTGCCTACTCAACAGCTCTAGAATCTTCAAGCATTTTAATAAGTTAGTTCAAAATCTGGTCTGATTAATTTTCTGTGCATTTCTTCTACAAATTGGATAACCTAATACTTTCTAGTTAAGACATTGTTAAAAGAGCTCTAGGTCAGCAAGCCATGGGTTCAGGCTCAGTATTTGTGGATCATGAGAGATAAATTGTTCAATGAATTAAGTTTTCCACTTTCGGTTACTGCCAGCCAAGTTTCACACTCACATAAACAGCAGTCATCAACATTCAGCTGTATTCAGGGCCGGCGGCCAAGCAGTTCAATCTAGGACTTAGGGCCACCAAATGTATAAGGCCTCCAATTTTATAGTCTATGGGCTTATATATAGGATGGGCTGGAATTTGGAACTGAGCTACTAAAGAAAATTCTGTCAGTTTCTACTATCGGGCTTTTTAGTTTTTTTTGAAAGGGCCTCATTTTTTTTTCCGCTTTAAGCCTCTCAAAAGCTTGAGCCGGCCCTAGCTGTATTAAGGGTTCTTACTTATGCCAAGACTTCTGACAAGTTATATATGCCCTGCTGGCATCAATTCTTGTCAGGAAAATGAAAAACTGTAGTTTTTATGCGAGTATTAAACAGATTCCTGCATATAAACTAGCAACATGAGGGATGGTACAGAAAAAGTAAAGCAAATCATCGAAATTACATAGTTGCAAGCATTTACAATCTCTTGAGACACAAATCCCGCTTGTTTACCCAGGAAGGTGGATCAGGCCCTTTAAGACCATGAAAGAAAGCAAAAATTCATAGCAACTTTATTACCATCAATGGGAATGAGAACTAGAAATCTTGATGGCACAATGCTTCAGGTGACTTTGAACATGTACAATTGCCACCTTCCGGCAGGAATTTTTACTACTACTGCTGAGAACTATACATGATATTTCCGGTGTTTTGTAGTCCAAAACAACTGTATTAAACCTTGACAAATGAAACATCATCAGTGTAAGAATGCACCCTGCCTGTCATGTACAGTTTTAGGTGTAACCAAACAAAAATAAAAAGGAAAGAAAAAATCAAATACAACATGACAGAAAGGGAAACTTATGAGGTTGTCACATGGTGCCAGTTTAGAAAGATGATTTCAAGCGTATACAATATCAGACAAAGGTATCAAAAACCAATTTCCTCCATCACCAAGCAAATCAAGTAAGCGGTTCACTAATCTCAAGCAGTTCGTTGCAGAGCCCTGTGAAAACTGAGGAATCAGTTTCAATAGGCTTGAACTTGATCAGAGCTGAAGGAACCAAATCTTCATCCTCTAGAGTTCTGTTTTTCTCCCCAGCTGCAGAAAAGTGAGGGATCACCCGCCTCTTAACCAGCACAGGATCCAACAACTGGAACTCCAAACTAGGGTCCTTTAGTGCTGCACTCACAAACTGAAATGAAAGGTAACTTCATGTCAACTGTACAGCAAGATTCTTTCAATCTTGGGTAAAAAAAGTAAGAAATTTTAAACATTACTGAGTATTCCAATATGAAAAGGACAGGGAAAAATCGTTCTCAAAAGTGGCAGCATAGACAGCAGTGCAAGAACATTTCATATGATATACTAATTGAAGAAATCATTACCACAACCTCTAGGGGGAAAAACGGGTTCATCAATGACACACAAAGAGATACTGACAAAATCGGTTATTGGGCAAAAATCAAATGCAAATCCTCGAAAAGAGAAGGAAAATTGTTAACTAGACCGTGAAAGTTGGTTAAGCAAAATAGTTTTGTTTTTTTCTCTTACTCCATTCCTCTTTCCCCCTATATAGTCATAGTTCACAGTGTCACCGAAATATAACCATAAGGTTGGCCAATGCTAATCGTTTTCATGATTATAAGAATGAAATGACCAGAACATTAGATAAAGTAGCTGACAGGATTACCTCATACAGAGCACCAGTTGGTTCCCAAGGAGCAAAAACACCTTGAAGCACCACACCATCCGGAAATTGGATTCGAATAATGGTCCTTGTGTATCTCTTCCTGGCAGCTTTTGCCTGCTTTTCCCTATAAGACTTGGGGATCAAAAGTTGAGATTCTGCGATCTTTTTCTTTCTCATATCAGCTTCTCTTTTTACCTCTTCGGCAGAGAGATTGTAAAATGAATCTGGCAACTCAATTCTTGCCGCCACATTTTCAGGAACAGAAAAGAAGACCCGAGTCTAACAAAACAAAATCATGTTTAAGAATGTCATGCAGTGCAAAGAGAATCTATACTGGAAAGAAATTTTGCGGAGGATGGCATGACAGGTCAGACTAATGTATATGGTTGCAAACAATGAGAAAGCCAACGAAACCACTACCACAAGAACTTAGCCAGAAAGAAGAACACCAAACAAGTAACAATCAGGACACCCCGAAGCATGTTAAGTCCAGAATAACAGAACCCCTTAACATTGCATTGTTGGAAATTCTTATTAGCATCTACTTCAACTACTCCCTATGATCAACATGAAGGCATAATAAAAATTGCAAGTTCAACAGCTGATCACCGTATTGAAATTCTAGCAAATAAAGAGCAAAGAAATGGGCAAAACAAGAGAAACTCAAAACATAATGAAATAAACTATTCGCATTATCAGTAGACACAATATACACACCTGCCTATCAATCTTCTTGGGCTCTACTTTTTCCTCTTTCTCAACTGGTGCAACAGAGGGGTCAGCCTCTGCCTTCTTCACTACCTCCTCCACCTTCTTCACTACCTCCTCTACCTTCTTCGGTTCTAGTAACCTTATGGCCTTATGAATCAATCCAATCTTTTCCTCCTTAGGGACCTCCTCTATAACTGCCCACATTTCTCCATTCTCCTCCTTGAGCTCAAACCCCACAAGCTCCAACAACTCCACACCACCAGCAACCTCAGTTACCGCCTCCCGAATCTTCGGATTACCCATCCTGACCTTCCTGAATTTCGGATTCTCGGGCTCCTTAACAATATTCCTCAACAGTCTAAGCACCACCTCCACCGACCCCTCCGGTGGCTTCCCGGATAGATATACGCCAATACCCGCCTCCAATTCGCTCCGGCCAGACTCCTCCGCCTCATTATTCTCTTCGATACCATCATTTGCACCAGCTGAACTAGGCTTCTTATCGTTATCAAGAACACAGGTCTCTACATGCGCCGAAACCTCTTCCTCTGACCGGTACGATTTCCCGCAAATCGGGCACTCAAAGACATTCAACGTGTACCCGTTTTGGGATCTCTTGCCGGTGGTGATCAGCGAACCGTACGGGTCAAACCCATTTTCCGGTTTCCGATTTGGAGCGGGCGGGTCGGCCGCCGGGGCCGGGGCGGGAGTGGTTTTTCTCTCCTGATCGGTGTTGGGGTTTCTTTGAGGCAAAGGCTTGGAGGTTGAAGAAGAAGAAGAAGAACTGGGTTTTGGGTTAACGGGTTGGGCATAGCGGGCGTGGATGGGATTGGCGGGTCCTGACCCGGAAGGATCAGCGCTACCCAAGACTCGACCTTGGCCCTTGAATTTGCCGGAAGTAGAAGATGACAACTGAGTGTTCACCTTCTTCATGAAACCCTTGAACTTGTCCTTCATGTCGCCCATTTTCTGTTCGTGTTTTTTTCTTGGCGGTTAAGGATTCAGATCAAGAAATGCTCAATAGAAAAAAGAAGAGTACAATAGATGAAGAAAAGATCTAGCGCGTAAAAAGGCTCTTTCAAGAAAGGATCTTTGACGGAAAGTGGGAGAATGAATTATAACTAAACTGTGAAACGACTGAAGCAATGTTAAGTAATCTTGATTATCACGACTATCCCTTAACAGAAATTGCTAGGTAGTTTTTGGCCTTTTGCTAAAAAAAAAAAAAAAACACGCCAAAATGGGTTGACTTGGAAAGCTGGAGGGATTTTTTTTTTTTTAAAGAAACCATAAGAAGGTCTGTTATTTATCGTTAGACGTAGGAGGGGAAGCTTTGACTTCTAATTGAGAAATTAATTACCAGCTAGGTTTTGCAGACATGCATATATCCCACTTAATAAATTTCCGGGAAGATTATAAAGAAAAGGTTCATATCTCACGGTCCAATTAATAGTGAAACTGAAACTGAGAGGAGGAGACGTAGAATGTATTTTAAACCAAGAGAAGAAGTAATTTCTCTATGTAGATTAAAAAAAAAAAATTCACTGTTACGCTTATTTGAGTAGGATAAAACTTCAGGTGACGAATAGAATAACCAACTTAATCATCTTCTAACTCTCGATAATGGAAATACATGCAAGTCCCTTTGCTTCATTTTTTTTTTGGGGGCGGATCTTTTTGCTTTAATTTGCGTCAACATTTCAGTATCTGTGTAATGATAAATTTTTTCGTCTGCCACCTTTCCTGAGGTTGGCACCTACAGTCGAAACTCCCTCATCACTCCTTGATATTGATCATCTACGACTACGACCCGCGGCCCACTCATCACTGCTCGAGAACTTGAAAAACATTGTTCGGTGATGTCGAGTTTCTAAAGGAAAACGAACCATTCCATGGACTAATAACGGGCTATTAAGCGTTCCCTGTTCCTGGGAATCTGTTTCCTCTAAACATTTTTAGAATGAAGCAATTGCGGATTATCTTTACAAGAGTATTTACTTGTTCCTAAATGCAGATTATCGTTACAGAAGCTAACGGCAGCATTTACTGGTACACTTAAAGAACAATTTTCACTTTTTTTTCCTTTGAGTACACTGCCCTGTTCCATAATCCTAGTTCCAATGCTAAAAATCGTTTTTGTCCCATTAGATCAATCAGAATAAAATTAAACTAGATGAATTAGAATCGCACACACTAGTTAGCTTAAGTGAACCCGTATGTCTTTAATAACAATAGAGGCTCAACGACAAGTCACCAGCCTAACCTTAACCCCAAGTTCAATTCACATCCATCCAGCATTATCTACTCGGAATGTACTCATCGCTGCTATAAGAGATAGCTACTAAGAAATCATTCCACTACCTTATAACCTTCTCTTTTACCATAGTTAACCATCAGCTGCGCTTTCCACCATTAAAAGTATATGCACTATCAGCAGTGTTCCCACTATGATCTTTCTTTTCTGGAGGGGGGATGAAAGATATAAGCACACAACAGGCTATGGCACCTAATTCCTATTCTTACTCTATCCGCAATGACCAAGGGTTTGCTAACCCATCTGAACCTTAGAGCCGAGAGACCAAAGGGTCATTGGCATTATATTTCATCCTGGAATAGCTTTGAGGATAACAAACAACCTCTAAGCAATGATACGTGAACACAAAACTATTAAGGGGATTAGCTCACAAGTCACAACTACTTCAACAAGGCTGCATAATTTGTTTGTTACTGACACTACAGCTTGTGATTATTTCTTAGCAGGACTTGAGCAAAAATTCTGCTAGGTAAACCTACAATGAACTGATAATATAGACTTGTCTGCTATGTAATACACGTTGACACTAGACACTCTTCACAGGAAACAAAAAATACCATACAGGAGCGAGTAAAAAATATTGTGCCCGAGTTATACTTCAAATATACATCACAAATTTCCCACTGATGTGCACACCCCACTCCCACAACTAGTGATGCATATGCTAGTACCTTCCCACCACCTAATTTAGATGCAACCCCGCATCAAGTTCATGGAACTAATGAATGACACAAATATGGAAAGCGCCAAGCTGCAACAAGTTCCAGCTAATAGTAAAATCATGAGTTTGCAGTTCAAGGCTCTGATTCGTTGCAAGTGCATGACACACCATCAAAGCAACAGCAATGATCACTTGAGCTCATGAATCAATCACACACATATACCATAATGTTATTACATCTACAGTTTACGAGAATCATAGAGAGCAGACATTACAGGTTACACTAGATTCAAATCTCTAGCACAAATCAATTCCTCCCTCTAATTCATCTTATATTGCCTAGATAACTTCTTCCAACGATTTACACACCTAATTTCGTCTCAAACCTCAATGTCCACTCCCATTACTGCAAATCATCAGCCACGCACTATAAAAACAACATGGATCCAATATGAATTTCAATAATGACTAAGAAAGAAGATTCACTGAACTCGAATAACCAGAAATCCAAGGCAACATTTTATTTCAAGTGGAACAAATAACTTTCAAGGCTGATCTATGTTATTCACGGTCAATAACTGCTAGGTTTCCCTATTCTCTCCACACATAAGGGGAACGGAAAATGTCTACAAACCAGAAAACGTCCAAAACACAATAAGATAGCTAATAAACCTCATCTGTGTTCGAAAATACACATTAACCTTCATTTTTTAAAAACGTAGCACTGCCATCTAACAACAAAATCAGCAAATCCGTAACACTGCCTTATAATAACAACAAAATTAAACAATCCGAGAAAGTAACAATAAACGGCAATGAAAGTAATCGCATAACAGATTTGACTCACTGGCTGCCTCTCTCTCACACACACATTCTCAGTCCTTGTTCTTGAGCCGCTCCACGCGCTGGTTCAGCTGCTCGATCTTCACGACCAGGTTGGTCACCGAGTAGAGGAGCCAGTAGAAGACGAGGGCGGCGGCGATGAGCAGCGCGTTCCGCTGGCTCTTCATGATGGATTTCTGGTGGCGGAGGTGCTCCGTCGGGGTGCACGACTCCCCCTCGCAGCTCGGCCGCATCTCGTACTTCCAGTAGATGTCCATCAGCAGGAACAGGCAGAACGGCACCACCGACAGGAACGGCTTCAGGAGGTTGCGCGTCACCGCGATTAGGCCGCGGCGGAGGCCGTCGAGGCCGGGGATAGTGAGGAGGAGGACCATGATCGCCTCCGCGCCCGCGGCGTAGCCGAGCACCACCCACTCGAGTGCCATGATTGATTGATTCGAGTTTGGGGATTTCAAGAAAACCTAGATCTGTCTATTGGGGTTAGTTTCGATTTTTCCTTTTTATGCCTGGATTTTTTCAAAATGTGCTTTTCTTAGCGAACAAGAAGAGTGACCGGGTTTTATATGGAAGGGGTGGGGTTCAGGTGACAGCAGGAGGTTGCTCATGGCCCAGGGACTTGCTGCCACGTGCGCCTCAACACAAAGCAGACGTTGAAACGTGTAGCAATTGGTGGCAATTGAAGGTTGAAATTCGTATCCTGATAATTAAGTCTCTGGAAGGAGGTTAAGACATTTATCTTTTATTTATCCTGTTTGTCTTTTATTTTTCTATTAATTTATCTTAATTTTTTTAATAAATGACATCTTATCTCTCAAAAAATATATTAAACAATCTTATAATGCTTTACCCAACAAAAAAAACAATCTTATAATGACTTGTAATATAGGCCATTTCCCTTAATGTTCTTCTTAGAGATCATAAATTTAATAGAAGAGTGGCGGTGTGTTTGAAGATTTAAAAAATATTGAAGATGTATTTTATTTTTAACATAAAAAATAGATAACTTGAGGAATTTACTCTAACCATTATTACAGCATCATAATACACATACTGGAAGAAAAAACATAATTCTCCTTGCCTGTTTTATGTATTTCAAACGTTTGGTGTTACTTTCCAAAAAAAAAAAAAGAAATTGGTGTTACTAGTCTGGTCTATTTGTAATTGTACCTTTGTTCTTCTTTGTCGATGATTAACTATGGGCCTAGCCCCGATCCTTTAAAAAACACCGAGGAGGCGGAACAATAAAACCAGTGGCCTGGGCCATCTTTGATTTGTTATCACATCGTCTTGGGCCCTATTGGACTCCGTGTTAGTGAGCAGTAGGCTTGGGCCAGGTCGCAAAACCTCAAGCGAAGGAAGTTTCGTTCCTGATCTGCATCTCTATAACTGAAAACAGGCTTTCTTCCTTTGAATTCCGGCCCACTAAAAATTTTAAGTTGAAGCATATATTTGTTTAAGATATAAATTATTTTTTTTGAGAAATAAAAAAAATATTAATTTATTTTTGATAACAGTATCAGTATGCATCATCACCATAAATCACAAAATTTCTTGTTAATCAAGGCAATAATCGCGATCAGCGCCAATGGAATCAATAAGTACTACTAGCACCTTTTCTTTTATTAATGGTCCATGTAGATCAAACAAATATGTACTGTTGAGTTTTTATCTATCCATTACAAAATGCTGGTATTCAACTATTCATATGGCCCTGACCCTCCTCCTATATATTAACCAATAGCCTTTATGAGATGCTATAAAATCAGTAATGCCCTATCTTTCATGGAATCGAACCTCTTCTGAGTTTAGATTGGACCAACTACTTAATTAGCTTGAATGAACCCTACAAAAGGCCACACAATAACATCAATGAAAGCTCCAAAGTTTCTACAGTTTCCTGTGTATTTTTCCTTTATACTCCAATAATCAAAACTTTGCAGGCAACCATATAGTATAAGCAACCTTGCCTTATAACGCTACCGTCCCTTTCTGACATTGATTAATTAGCTGTTTTGTGACCATTATCTATCCAACGTAGTCTGTAGCTTGATCCAGAGTTCAGAGTCCTAAACTAGTTAATTTGATTTTGTTTCATTGCGAGAAGCTTCGATTTCTTTTTCATCGGTGTCACTTCAGTATAACAAATCAACATATTATTTTTTTGGTTACCTAACATCTATGATAAGATTTTGATATATGCATAATGTCAATAAATTTCACCTAACATCTTTGGATACCCGAATTCCTTTGTAAAAATAAATATAATCTCACGATTTTCTTTAGTCATACAATCTCGAATTGAGCCAAGCCACATCATTATTTACACCCATATGAAACTCATAATATTTAAAAAGGTACGTTCTAGCAGCTTCTTGTTCTTCCTCATCCTCATCTGTTTTTGACTGCCATAGTTGACCAAAACAAAGTAACATACAGAAAGAAACTGCAGCCTTTCTTTTGTATCTGTAAATATTTATCTAATACCGAAGATTACTAGTCGTTGTTGATGCCTTGATGGCATAGCTTACACATCACTTTCAGTTCTGGAAATGTTTCTTAATTTGTTTTATCTTTCGTAATTATCCTAGTAAGGTATCCTTAAACGCAACAGCACTGAAGAATTTATTTTGTGGGTGCAGGGTTGAAACTAGAAGCTCACACCCTCTGTCATAAACATACTCAGGGGTTAACAATTAGCTGCCCTCAGCACATCAAAAAATTTAGCTGCCCTGAATTAATTTTGACCATCTGCCTTTTCAATATTCCATTGAATTGACAGGTTTAGTTATCAATTCAACAATGGATAAACGATCACATCCACTGTGATTAATCACAAATAAAAATAGTGCGATAATGATTGATGATATCATGTTTGTGGATTGTTTATGTTTGCGTTTATCGTCACTTTTATATGGTGTCAGATAAAAAATTCGATGTTGAAGGATTAGAAAGTTAAAAACTTCCTCGGTATCCAAAGCTGACAGTAATGTAAATTTGTAAACAAACCCTTGTTAAAAGGAATGCAAAATAATTAAACGCAATTAGAGATGAAAAAGAGGAAGATAGAGTCAACTGTTGAAAAGTCAAGTTTGGGAATAAGAGCATCTTTTGAAGAAAAATCGAGCTCTTGAACCCAAGAAAAAAGAAAATTCGTGCTGCGATGATCTGGGTCAAATCCCTCAACCACCAAAATATGGACAGCCAAAAATCTAACCACAAGGTGTTTTTTTTCTTTTGCTGAATTCAAGAGCAACATTTTGATGCCAAATTAACAAGCAGCTTCATATGATGGTGCTAAAATGAAATTTTCGACCAAAAATTTGTGACGATGTTAGATTATAAAAATTGGTCTGAAATGGACTGATCGAAGCCGGACTGAAAATGACAGTCACAATCTAAAGGGAAAAAAATTTGCAGGTCTAGTGTTTCAGGATTTTGGCTCGAGCTTTATAATCTGTGCCCAATAATTGACATATATCTCTGTCACTTTTTCATGTGTCATTTATGTTTGTTCCTTTTCTGAAAGTTATCACTTCTAGGCCTCCACTTCTCTGTTTCATTACACATGAAAAAGCATAGTTTTGAGCGTTTGTCACTGAAACATATATATTTGCCTATGATTTGTTGTCATGATATGTGTATGGAGAAGGTGAGAGAATCTTGTCAACCATGCTTGTGGTGATCGAGGCTTTAAAGTAATATTGCCATGGATGGATTGAGAACAGCCCCACCTATAGAAAAACTCCAAATTTTAAAGCAACCTCTATAAAGCAGTGGATAATAGATGAGAGAGGAACTGCACTGTTCATGAATGTAAGCCACTGGTATCATGGTCCTTATAATTGAACCTTTAGCCCATTCTACTTGTCCCTTACTAATTTGCTGATTAAATCATTGATTTAAACGCATATAAGTACAGAGAATATGTCTCTGCAACACAAAAAGAAAGTACAGAGAATATTGCCTTAATCATTATACAAATCCCAATATTCAGCGGCCCTCTTGCACTGTAGAGTGTAGACAGCTTAGTTACTAGCCGTGCAGTTCTAATCATTTTGGTATGTTTTGATTTGCTTATCAAAATTAAGGAAAGTTGCAGCTTTTACAAGATGCAGCAATAAACGATCAACATATCTTTGATTCCAAGAAAAAAAAGGCCTGATGGAGAGATGGGATTTTGAAGAACAACAATTTGGAAATGTACTAGTGACTAACTTGAATGCCAGAAAAAGGAAAATGATTAAATTCCATGGCATTACTCTGTGCAGATCATTTATGATTCGAGTGAAATCGCCTACTGTGCTAGATATACTGCATTCCAATCAAGAGAAACAATGCACATGACAAGAAATAAAGGTGATTTTCAGTGGTGAGACTAAAGACAAGAAGAGTTTTGTCTTAGATACAGACAGAAGAGAACAATGAATTGACATAAATTCAACAATGCTATGGTGTAACACAAACTTTTTGGATGAAATCAAACTCAAAGGGCTCTAATAATACCCAGCAAAAGGGCACTAGCTAGCATTACAGCTTTCACAAAAGAGTGGTCACTGTTTATACAAATAATTAGAGACAAGCTAACATTGTTATGAGACGTAAGTGGGCGGAGCAAGTGTGGAATCTTTAGGCCTTTTTCACCTCTTTCACTTGTTTCGAGGTACCCTGTTTTCCATTTACGTCTTTTTGCCTAACACTTCCTGTTCTTCTTTAATAAGGAAAAAGGTGACAGAAAACTTGAAAAAAAGAGGTGGAGGGGAAAAAAGGTAGAGACCACCAATGCAAAAGCGGAGCTAATTGGCCGCAAAAGCAGAGCAATTTACCAGAAGGAAGATATATTGAGCATTTTCTGATATAATGTATCCACAAATTCCATTATTTACCACCTGCATATCCAGAAAGGGCACGCAATATGTAAGGGTCTTGATTGACTCATGTATTTGAACCTTCAACATAAAAAGTATTGACAAAGGAAAAGGAAGCTTTTCTTTTTCTTATAAAGGAAACAGAAAGAAACTATAAACAGGCTGAGAAGGATAAAAAGAATAGCCTCACCTTTGCCTTTTTCACACACTTTTCTTAGGAAGGAAAGGAATACTATGAGTAGTGCAACCCCGGCAATGAGTCCAATTAGTATTGCAAGTGTCTTCTCAATCTCATCATCATTGTTGTTGTCTAAATCACCAAAAAGCAATATTAGAAAAATGAGATACTATCATACTACACATTATATATAATAGACCTGTGCATGAAGAATCATATTGAAAGCTAGTTTTGTATATCACCAAATCATCCATGAAAGTAATTTGCTGTGGTGTTTCTTAATTTGGGTGTGAGAGTGTGTTGGTTACATGGCATTCGCCTGGAAAATTACTTGTGTACTATCCGCAAGGAATGGTGTGTCTAGTTATCTGGGTAACAGCAGTAACCTGCCATTTGGTGTTTTGAGTTCATAGACTTCCAAACACTTTGAACTGATCAAGAACTAGATGATCAGTGGCCAATTAGCTTTGGATCCAAGTAGGAATCACCTCAAGATAGGATCATTTACTTTTGCGGCGGTGTCCATTGAGTACCAATGGTAGCTAGTACTGTAATTTTTACACTCCAAGTTATTAATGTCATATTCAAGACATACATAGTGAATATCTGCAACTGAGAAAACAAGCTGGATCACTAATAGGGAATTAATTATATGGAAGTGGTGCTACAATTGATAAACCAATATATAACTCTCGCAGGAACACTTTTGGCTCCGATAAACATCAAGAGCTGGTGATTAGAAAAGAAAAAAGCATCAATAATTTTTAAAAGGAGTGTATTCTATTCACCATTCATGTCTTGCCCGTTCCAAGAATCTAAAATATGGATATGACGCACAATCAACTTTTTAAATAATGAACTATTTTACCAATAAAGCCAAAAGTGTTAAGGAATTAAGTAATCCTCCTCATCACCCATCAAAGAAAGAAAAGCATTATATTAAGCATCAAATCATGGAATTCGAACTACCACGGTTGGATTGCTCTATTAAATAAATGCGTAGTATATACCACTAAACACCCTTGAATAATGCATCTAGCTACAATCGGGATCGCTGCAATTAGGTTCATTCTATGGTAAACAGAAGAACAACACAATAAAGAAAGATTAGACAGGAAAGATAATTACCACCTTCCTACAACACAAAAACGAAATAATAACAAACACAAGAAACAAAAGAAACGACGAGGTATTTACAACTGAAGGATAGTTTTCTTGAATAACTCTGAAACTTACCGAACCACCATGCAAGATTAATAATAGTAATTAATTAACCACACAAACACTCAAAGAGTAAAAAAAAAAATCACATGGGGGTGGGAGGTAAAAATTTCAAGATTACTCAATAAAAAGGACCTTTACTGAAAGCACAAAACCAAATTAAAAACCCAGGAACAACCACAAAACCTGAAAGCACCACCACCACCCAATGTGGTGGCGGGACTGCTTACCGTTGCTGCCGCCGCCTCCGCCGTTGGAGCGGGCCCCACCTTTGGTGAACTTGGCGTAGCACTTGGCGAGATACAGGTCGCCCCAGGCGGTGGCCCCACAGTACGTTTTCAGCCGCCCGACCGCATCCGACAGGCAATCCTGGCACTCGCCGGCGCTCAAGTCCCCCACGCACTGCGCCGCAGCGAACACGTCCCCGGACACCCCGGTCCTGTACGGCTTGTAGGCCCCGCTGCTCCCGTCGCCGGCCGCCACGTAATCCAGCACCGCGTCCCGCCTGGTCAACGAGTCGGAGTCGTACCCGACCGACGGCCCGCAGCGCCGCAGCACCTCCGTCTTGTCCTCCACCCCGAGGAACGTCACGTTGTCGTACTTGAGGAAGCAGCCCTGCAGCTGGAGGGCGCCGCCGCAGGAGACCGGGCAGAGGGAGGAGAGCTGGCCGATGGCGCGGGCGACGCAGTGGCCGCAGTCGCCCGGGGAGAGGTCGCCGCGGCATTGGAAGAGGCCGTAGACGGTGTTCTGGGAGGAGGAAGGGCTCTGGATGGTGAAGTTGTTGTAGGTGGTGAACATGGCAGAGTTGACTAGGGAGGTGAGGAGGGAGTTGAGGTTTGACTCGTAAGCGGAGCCCGGCGTGTATTTCTGCTGGGAGCAGCCGCCGAAGACGAAAGACTCCGTTGTGGTGGCGGAAGTTGACGGAGTTGCGAGGAGGGAGAGAGAAAGAACGGAAACAAGAACCTTTAAGGTTGTTAAAGACATGTTTTTACCAGTTCTTGATGAGCTAGAGAGGGAGTGAAGAGTATATGAAGAGGGACTGATTTTGTGGGTATTTTGGCTTTCTATGGTTAGTGTATCACTTGGAGAGAAAGAGAGCTCCTTTGTTGGGGAGAGAAGAAGAGAAGAGATGGTGGTTGTTGCTTTAAAGAGAATTTACGTAACCCAGAGACTTGCTTGAATATATGCATTATAATGGATTGTGATGCTCGATCGTTCGTTTTTATCATTTTACACTACTGTGTGTGTACGTTTATTTTTTGAGTTCCTTTTTTCCCCCTCATTTTTTTTTTCATATATGCAAATACTTAATTATCAGTTAATGAGCTAGCTAGTAGATTATGTTAATAGTTTATGTTGTGGGTTATGTCTTCTTGACAATGATTGGTGAGGTTTTTACTCTGTCACTTTCTTGATTTTTTGGTAAGGGAGTGGTGGCATTGGGTGTAAATGACTTGAAGAGCCAGTGTTTTTGCTAGCGGTTTAGCTTTAGCTAGGTACTACTATTGTCGTTAAATGGAACGGTAATGGTTGACCACGTCAGTCAGCGTCAGGGGCGCGGTTCATTTTTCCTATTGAAAAATGAAAATTGATGTGTCAAATTCGTAGGCATTATGTCTATGCATATATCAACATCACTTTATTTTCTGGTTACATAAATCACCATCACTTCCACATTAATTTATACAATTTTCTTTTAAATCAGAAGCTTCCACTTAATTTATTATTAATTAAGACACTTAACAATGTCCATTTGTTGACCCCTTTTTTTTCAATTGACTTGAATTACTTGACTTTGCAATAAGAGACCCGTTTTCTTGGCAGGTTAGATGGGATTTCCCCAAAAGAAAATTGCAGAAATTCTATCATATTCCTTGGTATTACGTGGCATAACAGTTCTGATCTGCAACTAATCCTAGCTAAAATTCTTTAAACAATCATATCATTCAGAATATGGATCATGAGACATCAAAAATTTATAGAGGAAAAAAAAACCCTACTTTAATATAATTGGAAAGATAAAACTTTTTTTTTTGTCGCAGACAAAAAAAGGCATCAGTGGTGTCATCATCGTCCCGTCGGTCCAGGCTCCGGTCAGAACCGGTTACATCCTGGCATTAGACCCTCCTCATAGGAGAGACCGCCCACCGGGGCACCAGCGGATACCCTCGCCAGCTACGCGTCATAGTGTCGAGGAGACCCCGGACTCAAGGCCACCACCCCACAGTGTGGAAGGCCATATTCGGCCACATCACACTATAATGAGGCTTGACTGAAAACGCCGGGACTCGAACCCAAGTCCTAGAGATGGCAGGCTAAAGGCTTTACCACTGGGCCACCACCCCCGGTGGTGAAAGATAAAACTTCAACCAATGGAAATACAAGGTTCTTATATACATATTGATGTTATTATATGACAAGCGTGACGCCAGA
This sequence comes from Turnera subulata, assembly GCA_028386065.3. Classification (NCBI taxonomy): domain Eukaryota; kingdom Viridiplantae; phylum Streptophyta; class Magnoliopsida; order Malpighiales; family Passifloraceae; genus Turnera; species Turnera subulata. The sequence continues at coordinate 208,145 of JAKUCV010007141.1, forward strand.
GAAAACGATACTTACCCGTAGCATCCTTATCCATGATTCTAATCAAAATCAGATCAATTAGTAGCAGTACTTTATCACCTAAAGAAACCATCAATTATCATATTATATAGTAATTTTTTTTTTGATAGTGTATATAGTATATGTTTTAATCGGTAGTAAAGTAATGACGGAGTAGTTATATATGGTCTACTGGAAGAACTAGCACAGTACTGAACATTATGCTCCAGACATTAAGTTGGCCGTCCTTAGATTAGGCAAACTTTTTATAGACTAGACTGCCATATATTGTCGTCTACACGAAGCAAAGGAGGGGCTCTCATTTGTTGGCTTACAACTGTAAAAAGAGAGAGCTTTTTGAACCCAATAGCAAGCAAAAGCAAGTCGTTGGCCTTTGTACGTTGCCTATTTGACATTTGATCCAACGTCCAGTCCTTCAAAAAATGAATACCGAAGAAGATCTCTTGAATCTAAGCTTTTAAACGCCTCTACCTACCTAATAATGTTGACCTGAAATCTCTTCATTTTTCTTTTGAGCATAAATGTGTTGACCTGAAAATCTAAATGAGATCAGTTAGTTAGAGCTTAGTTTCTTATGTAATATGCTACTCGAAAAAAATGCGGGACATATTGAAAGAATGGTTCTGATAAAAACTTCAAAAAGCAGGCTATTTCTTTCAATGAGGTGGTTAAATGGTCACCACTCTTCATAACATAAAAGTTGTGCTATAGCCATCCAAAGGACAATCGGTGAGTTGCTGCATGTATGTCTTCCTTTTCAGTCAAAGAGGCTCGCATATATATTTCTTCCATGCATTGTAAATATATTGGAAGTAAAAATTAACATATTAATTCTTATAAGAGAATAGAGTTAGCTAGCAAAAACTAATTAATAAACTCGGGTATTTTTTACCCTTGATCGGGGAAAAGGGACAAAGATTCTTCTTTTCCTCTTGTAGTCTTGAATGACACTACAAGTGGCCATGGAGAATATTATGGACGAGAGAAAGTGCAAGGAAAGTCACTCTTCAATTACGTAACAAAGGGGGTTCCACTTCCACGATGGTTCCAAAAAATTTCCAGTACTCCAGTGCCTTGTAAATTACGGCTTCAGCAAAAAATGGAGAGACTTATTGGGAACCATAAAAGTGCGAGCATCAATTTCACTTGTCAGTGCTATCCAATTTCTATCTTATCACTATTAGATAGATGATCACTTAAAGAATTGATGGATCGAACACCAGAACATTACCCACAGGGATTGAATATGCCATTGCCGCTAAAGAATCAACTTTCCTGCTGTAGCTGAAAAGGAATTATTAATGATAAGATTGAAAACTTAAACAAGAGGCCATAGAATACGGATGTAAAGACATGTATAATGCATGTTGTGTAATTAATTGTGTAATCTAAACATGTTGTTCTTGTCGTCTATGATACCTAAACAAGATACTACGACTATATACCCTGGTACAAGATTGGTATTTTAATTTGAAGCTTCTACGGTTCTAATATTAAATGAGCTAATCATGGCTTTGAGGCAAAACCAAGGAATGGCTAGCTGAAGACATGCGTCCTCGAATAACAGCATGGTCTTATTTTGAATTGGAGGAGAAATGCAATTTTTATAGTATTTGTTTTGTATGTTTGTGTTCCATGAGGACCATTAATATATGGCAGAAATTGCTTCCCGCTAACTGGACAAGAATTATTATTGCTTTGCAACATGCACTAAAGAATACTTGGGAACGTACGGCTGCTGAAATTCTCAAACATATTCATGTCGGGAAATTTATATGTTCTGTGATTTCGTTTGGAAAACTAAATAAGATTAAATCCCGATTCCATATATTCTACCCCCCCTACAGATAGTCGAGTTTTAAAATGCATATATAAAGACTATGTATTATTGTACTTTGACCAACCCTACATCGACTTATAATTCTTACATTTTTACAAATGTGACAAGTCTGATCGAGCAAGAGGTTGAATATACTCATCATTATTAGTAAGAAAG